>CM021103.1:167247453-167292416 GCA_007115665.2 Sequoiadendron giganteum | reverse complement strand
AAGAAACCCTATGAAGAAGGAAGAACCAATCTGTCTCAAGATGTGTGCCATGATAGGGTGCTGAAGAGTCTCACTGTCTGAATGGAAACAAATAATGTCAAATCCAAACTAATGTGGAGAATACTGAAATGCAACCTTTGAATTCATAGATAATGGTGGACGAACAGTGATAACCTGACTGTCAAGGTAGAGGAGATGAATTTCCTCAAAATAATCCTCCAAATTTGCAATATAGGACTCCACAAACAAGAAAGATATGTCTGCAACATAAGAGTTCGAAGTAGCTATGTTTGGAAGATGTATGATTTCTTGTTGTACTGAATTAAGAACAAAAAGAGATGCTGATGAAATTTCAGTCTGAAGAGTAGGAACTATGAGACAAACCTCTGATCCATCAGAATATGTAAGGGTGTCTAAATACTCAAGCTCCTCTAAAGTATCATGATCAAATGGTGTATTCTCTCGCCAAGCAATGGGTATGAGACAATCTAAAGTAGGATCCTTTGGGAATGAAGATATAATAGGGTCTCCATAGAGCTCCCAAAGACGTGTCCAAAGTGGGTGAGGACAATCAATGTCCAATATAACGAACATAGTGTCATGATCAAAACTAGATAATATAACTCCTGCAATGTGATTTCTAATAATATCCCATGCTAATCTGCCCTCTAAAGTTGTTGGTTTAGGCATGAGATCATACAAATAAGGCAAAATATTAAGCCACCTACAATGTGTAAGTATACCCTTTGCCCACGACTCATAATTACCCCATTCCAGAAGAACAACTAAAGGGTGAGTAGAGAAACCCATGATAACTCTTCAAATGAATTTTTTTTTGAGAAATCTGACCTTATAGCATTTAGATCAAATTAATATAACCCATTCCATGCAAACAAAACCCACGAAGGAGCCAGAATGACCAAGTAATTAAGCAAAGTGTAAAAACACACAAAGCTGAATAAAAAATACCTGGTAAATATTTTGATAAAATAGACTATAGATCTGGAAAGAGCACTTTAACACCTTTCCAATGCCTATTCATTTGCACAAAATGGACACCGTGGCCAAAAGTTATGAATTTTTCAAAAACTGAATTTAGCTTGCAGGAAACGATTTTTCTAGCAAAAAACGTTTATTTTTAACTTGATTTCTGGAAAATCTACTCCCTGTTTGTAGACAAAAATAAAAACCCAGAAATATTTTGATGCTAGAAACAAAAACCAGAAATCATTTTTTGATCCAACAAGAAGAATATGAGAAAATTATTATTTTTTACTTTTAGTTAGGAGAAAAATGACGCGCACCATTTTTTCAACAATAATTTTTTCCAGATCTGCGCAAGATATGCAAAATCTAAAAGATACCCAATTCAGATTTCGATGTTGGGTACAAAACCCAGAAATCATTTTTCCTAAAAATGAGTGAAAACTGAATTTTTGAAGCAAAAATGATGATGACTCCAATAAAAAACGGCTTGCAACAAACCCTTGCAGGTCCAAAAATCTTCAAAACAAGAACAAGTAGCTACAAATCTGAAGCTCTGATACTATGTTGGATTTGAGAAGATACAACACCATAGAAACCCAAAAGATTTTTGCAAGCAAATAACCTGTTACAAGGAGAAACAAAGAGAAGCAACAAAGGAAATGCTCAAGAATGTGGAGCTATGAATTTACACAAAATTTAAAAATGAATTAATGATACAAAAGATAGTTTTCAACTACATATAGATGAAAACCCTAAAAAGGAAAACCCTAGGCTTGCACAATAAGAATTAATAAAGTAATTAATTATTATGTACCTAATGTTAGCTTAAGTGAAAAGAGGTAAAAGGGAACTTTACGTAATTAAACAAATATTGTTTAATTAATAAAGTAAATAGCCAATTACTCTAACATTTTATAGTATACACTTGTTATGATTTAAATCACATTCATACATTATTATGGTTTGAATAGTTTTTTTATACACATTATTATGATTTGAACACTTGTTACATCTATTTACATCGTGCATTATTATGGTTTTATTTATTTATGAAGTTTTCACCTTATTTTTTTCCCTTAAATATGTTCTTGATCAAAATTAGAGTTACACATTAATTTTTTCTTTAAAGTCAATCTTGATTAATGTTGAAAACATCAGGTTTGATTAATTGTAATCATTGAAACTTCAAAATAAAAATAGACTATCTAATGGTTGCTCTTTGTAAATTTAAAAAGATGGATGTAGAATCAATTATAGAAATGAATTTGTCTTTAAATAGGTCAATAAATAGAAATAATTTGAATGCAAATATGCAAGTTCTAGGTCAATTCGTAAGAGATTCAATGTTATTTAAGTGGAACATAAAAATGCAATTAGAAATAGATGATAAGGAATTCTTAGCTAAATGTTCATTTTTAAAGTCACTCTAGGTTAAATGTAAATTGCATATATGATGCTATATGAGCTTAAGAATTTCATATAATCTAATTCACATGAATTTGATTGTACATGCAAATAATTCAAACTAGATGATGAGCTATAAGTGTCTAGTTGAATGTAAATGAAATCAAATCTATTCTTCAATTTAAGAATTCCATATAATATAATACCCATGAATTTGATTGTGCATGCAAAGAAAGTGATCCAGATGATGAGCTATAAGTGGAGTTGAATGTAAATGAAATCAAATATGTTCTTGAACTTAATAATTCCATAGAACATTTATGCAATTGGAAATAGATGATTTAAGGAATTTCTACGAAAAATGAATTTTTAAAGTTGTACTAGATGTTTTGTATTGCATATGATACACTATAAGTGGAGTTGAACATATGAAATAAAATATTCTTGAACATAAGAATTGCATGGAACATAAATTTATGCAAATTTGGAAATAGATGATAAATAGGAACTTCTGAACTAATGAAATCAAAGATTCAATTGAACTTAAGAATTCCATGTCCAACATAAAAATGCAATTGGAATAGATAATTTAAAGGAATTTAGGCAAAATGTGAACTTTTTAAAATTCACTAGGTTTTGTAAATTGCATATATGATCTAGAATATAAGTGGAGCTGAACAAATTCAATAGAAGATTTGAAAGTGAACTTAAGAATTCCATGTCCAACATAAAAATGTAATTGGAATCGATGATTTAAAGGAATTAAATGCAAAGTATGAATTTTTAAAGGTCATTGGGTTTTGTAAATTTCATATATGATCTAGCATATAAGTAGAGTTGAACAAATTAAATCAAAGATTTGAAAGTGAACTTAACAATTCCATGTACAACATAAAAAGGAAATTGGATAGATGATTTAAAGGAATTTAGGCAAAACGTGAACTTTTTTAAAGTCACTAGGTTTTGTAAATTGCATATATGATCTAGCATATAAGTGGAGTTGAACAAATGAAATTTAATATTTGAAAGTGAGCTTAACAATTTGATGTCAAACATAAAAATCCAATTGGAATAGATTATTTAAAGGAATTTAGGCAAAATGTGAACTTTTTAAAATTCACTAGGTTTTGTAAATTGTATATATATGATCTAGCATATAAGTGGAGTTGAACAAATGAAATTTAAGATTCAAGTGAACTTGAAAATTCCATGTCCAACGTAAAAATGTAATTGGAAATAGATGATTTAAAGGAATTTAGGAAAAAATTTCAAAAAAAATTAAAGTCACTAGGTTTTGTATCACTTGCATATATATGATCTAGCATATTTAAGTGGAGTTTCAAATGTAAATAATGAAATCAAATATTCTTGAACTAAATTGAGAATTCCACATGGAACAAATTTAAATACAACTGTAAATAAATGAACAAGCCTTTGAAAAAATCCCATTCTAAATCATGGCACATGTCTAATCAATATAGATATATATCTAGATCTATAAAAAGTTTGAGTATATATATATATATCCAATCATACATGTACATATATCCAAAAAATAACTTAAAGCTCTTGGTACATATAATTTGGATCCTCTCTATCTTTAATTATCTCTAAAATATTTTTATTATCTTCAATAAGAAACCTCCACTTTTGATGTAGAGAAAGGAGAAAACTTCAAACAAATTTCCTATCACCTTCAAATAGGACTTCAAAACTTAAGGCTGCAATTATGCATTTTGTTCATCCTAGACAATGAGTTCTCAAACCCAAAATGTGGGGCATCAATTTAGACCTTTTTGGTCATAATTTCCTTTAGGTACTTGTTACAGAAAATTTGAAAACTATTTTGGATACCATTTTGGCTCTTACTAAATATATGTTAAAATTTAGTAGGGTTGTTTTGTACGGAATAGGGAAAAATAAGGCATTCATTGATCAAATCCATAGGCTATCTCATTGTGAAATGAAAGGAGAAATAATTAATAAAATTCAAAAAATAAATAATGAAGCCAATAAATTCAGTGAAATTGAATATAACATAATTACAAACTTTCCCTCAAATTTTCATCATGATCCAACAATGGAAAAGAAAGTTATGACATTTTTCTCAAACTGCAAACCCTAGGCAGCCACAAACCTACTCTCACCAAAAATGGCATAACTCATTCAAAACTTAATGAAATTGCATCAAACCAAAATAAAATGAGAGTATAAAAATGAATTAAACTTTTAGAATTATTTTCAAGCATGTACTGTACAATGCATGGCCCCAAACTAGCATGTTTTCAAACTACAATTTATGGAAAACATTGTTACCTTCACCAAAATGGCCACGACTTTTAAAATACTAAATCAAAATCGATGAAAAAAAAACCAAATTTAGTTTTTTCACATATCCACGCTATTCAATTGACTTCAGACCCTCATATAGTACATACAATCTACACTAAAAATCAGAAAATGACTATAATGTTAAGAAAACTTTGGAAAAATCTTACTTCATTCAACAAAACTTCAAAAATCAACTTCACCACCACCTCTTCAACTTTTTGGAAAGTTTATTTAATAATTTACAACAATTTTGAAATTTTTCCACTTTTGGTTTGTAATGGTTTCATGATTTTTTCCACTTGCACAATTGCATGACAACTATTTTTAGCAACATTGACAGTTTTTACACTTTTTCCAAATGACCACTGTAACATCATAGATTTTCAAACTAGAATAACAAAGTTAAATCCTAATCTAAAATATAACAACAAAGAAGGAGGAAATAAAATAAACTAATAAAACCAAAATGATCTCACTGAATATGCGTTCACCCCTTCGAATTATCTTGATTGCTCTTCTCCATTTTTCCTTTTCAGTATTCCTGCCCTCAGATTTCAGTGTTTGAATGTAAGTATAGTTTTGTCGAGTGTCTCAGAAAAATATCGAAGAATAGTCTCTCTTTTCAAAAATGAATGATTTCAGGAGGAGGAATAATGATTATGACAGGCCATTTTATAGATTTTGTGTTTTTGAACGATCGACTCAGATTGAAAGAGAGATCGATGGATGAGATTGATGAATGCCATGCGATGTGAGTTCTATCAAATAGAACATGAGTTAGGAAAGACTAAAAATAGAACAAGATCTTAGTCTTTAGTTAAGAATCTTCAAAAATAGAAGAAATATACTTTGAATGTCAAAGACAAAGTTAGAACTCAAAGATGAGGAATTCAAATGCATAATTAAATTAATTAATTAAATAAAAGATATTTAATTAATATATGCATACATGCATATGAGTTAGAACTAGTTAATCTACTAGGCATGATAGAGAGTCTTCTCACACAGATGATCAACAGTTGAATTCAGAGATAACTGAAGAACTAAAAATAGATCTCAAGTCAGACGGTAAGTGGACGATTAGATAACTGATTGACAAAGGAATGTGACATAAATGAATTAAATGTGAATTAAATGTTAATTTAATTCAACATTCGAAAGTGAATTGACTTTAATTAAATAAATAAAGTAGTCCATTTTATTTGACTCTTTGAAAAGGATAATGTGAATAATTAAATAATAAATATTTAATTATAGATAAAGGGGGTGAAATTGAATAATTAAATAAAGCTATTTAATTATAGCTGGAAAAGTATGGTAAAGGGGTAATTAAATAATAAATTATTTAATTAACAGACAAAGGAGGAAGAAATAATTAGTTCCCAACATAATTAAATAAATATGATTTATTTAATTATCCAAGTTGAATAAAGGTCATTTATGAATTAATGAATTACTTAAAAAGGGATATTTAATTAATAGAGGAAATATGTGTTAGAAAGGTTAATTAAATAATTGACATTATTTACTCATGACCACAAACTATATAACATTATGTCAAATGTAGTGTTTGTAGGCCTAGACCAATTTTAGGGATCTACAGTTTGCCCCTCTTTGATACAATGTTGGTACAACATTGTGTCAAAGAAAATATGCCCCAGTCGTACCCCAACATGAAATAGGGTAAGATATGCCCCAATGAAAGGTAGAATGACGAGAAGGTAGTGGTATGCCCCCTCGAGAGGATAGGTGGGTTTGAAGAACATGAATGTGCTCTCGAAATGGATAGATAATACTGGTGAAGATGCAGAAAAGAAGAAATGTTAGCATGGATGATTTCAAAATGTTAGTAAGAAACAATTAAGTTTGATTGATTGGGAAAAATATAATCTTTGATATATTTCCAAATATGCTATACTTGCTTGTTTTCATCATTGGGTGGTACATGGCACAAATGGATAGTACACACTATGATATGAGATAGACCATAATGTACAAAGTTATCCACCTGTGAAAAACAGACAGCCGTAGACAAGGAGTGTCTTAACTCAGACAAAGGACAAGATTCCATAGTTGTTTGGTCAAGACAAACCATAGACAACAAACAAATAAAAGACGGGTCATGAGACATCATTGCTCCTCGAAATCCTTGATAGGACATCCTTGAGGAAACTAGTAACATGACTCAGAAACCAATGTTAAAAAGATAGTTGATAGACAACAACCAAAAAAAAAGAATCCTGAGACATCATTGCTTCTCTAAATCCTTCAAGGGACATCCTTGAGAAAGCTAGTAAAAGGATCTTGCACAAATTGATAAAAAGATAAGATAAAATAAGTTATAAAGTCATAAAGCCAAATAAATGTATTTGCCAAAACTTGATTTTGTGGGATTGTTTGATTGTTTGATGTTTGTCATAGCGTAATGTGAGAGAATGACACATACCGCATAAGATGTTGAGTCTAGTTTTGACTGGGTGACTTTTGTATAAGGCATGACAAAGCCTAGTTTCAGAAAGGCACATGCCATATAAGACGTTGGAGTCTGATGATGTTGAAGTGACAAGCCACATGGGACTATGACAATTTGATGACATATGTTGACAAGAAAGACATATCTTGCATAAGAGATAGGTTGATCGCTTTGACAATGTGTTTGATAATGACTTGATGACTTTGAGGTGGTTTTCCTTCTTGTTACATGACTTGCTCTGATTCCTTGACTGATAAACCATGTGTGTGTAGATAGTGTTTGACATGAGATGATACCTTAAACAATGATGTGCAACTTGTGTGATATTGATTGTGAATGAACCCTATTGGATTGACCTAGTGTGGTCTTGGGAGCTCATCAATTGATTAGCCTTGCCTACATTGTACATGCAGAGACCTCATAGTTTGACATGACCAATGGATTTGAATATACAAAGTGTCATGATTTTAATGTGTGTGATACATGACAAACCTAGACTAACAAACCTACTGCCTCGAGGGCACATCGATTGATGGCCTTGCCTACGTCCCAGTCACAGAGGCAACATAGTTCGACTATGTCTATGACTGACTTAACATGACCAACCTAACATGATTGACTAGACATTACTGAGCTGACATGATTGACTTGGCATGATTGATTTGACTCTATTTTTGGGATTTTCTGACACTCTTTTGATTTTTTTGGATTTTTTGGAGTTTTCTAAAGTTTTTGGGATTTTCAGGACATTTTCAATGGTTTGATGTTATGTACAAAGTGTTAGGGTATAGAACACAAATTTTCCCCCACTCAGGAATATGATTTGGAAGATGGAGTGGGTAATATGATAGAATGGAATTTGATGTCAATTGTTCCAAATGATGGATAGGACAACCATTTATTATGAGTGATGGTGAAAAAGTCTGATTAGAATGATGGTAGACAGAAGAGCGAGCTTGACTATACATGGTGCCTGTTTGCCAGGTTTTCACCATGGTACTTATCCATAGCACCACCGAAGCGGTTTTCACTAATGGATGGATTTATTCATCTTTACTTTTCTTTTCTTTTTCTCAATTTTTTTGGTGCTACAAAGATGCCTGTTTGCCAGGTTTTCATCAAAGTAACCATTTTTTTATTTTTTTAGATTAAGACACAAATTCTCAGAGACTCAAGCGTAGAACCTCTTTAGATGTAGACTATTGATAGGGGAAAAAAGCGGTTCTCCTTTAGGAGTAGAGAGTTGGTACACTCCTGATCCAAAGGCTTTTGTGACAATATACGACCCCAACCAATTAGGTTCAAACTTTCCTAGTTTCTCGCATTCAGTTTGGTTCTTAGGATTCTCCATTAATACTAGGTCACCAATGTCAAAGTGTTTATTGAGAACCTTCCTCTTGTAACTATGACGAAGATGATTCTGATATGCTTGTAAATGATCTAATGCTTTCTATCTTCGTTCATCCAACAATTCTAGCTCTTGTAACCTAGAGACACAGTATTCTTCATTGTCGATATGACCCTTCAAGGATACCCATAGAGAAGGTATTTCAACCTCAATAGGTAAGATAGCTTTGGACCTAAATACGAGGGAATATGGATTGGTGCCAGTGGGAGTACGGATTCTTGTGCGATAAGCCCATAAGGCAGGATTAAGCTGTAGGTGCCAGTCACGACCAACATCATTGATAGTATTCTTAAGGATTCTAACAATAGTCTTATTAGATGCCTCAGCTTGGCCATTACCTCGTGGGTAATATGGGGTGGAGAAATGGTGTACTTATTGGTTCTTGAATGGGTGGCTATTGTCTATGATTATGGATTGAGGCACACCATACCGACAAATGATATAGTTTAGGATAAACTTAGATATTTGTGTGTCGGTTATGTATGTCATGGGGATGGCTTCAATCCATTTGGTGAAGTATTCGGTGGCCGTGATGATGAATTTTTGGCCATTGGATGATGAAGGGTGTATCTTATCTATGAGGTCATGTCCCCATTGGGTGAAGCTCCTGCACTGGTGCTCTTATCAAGTCTCCATGTATTTGACATTGTCTACACTTCTTTACAAAGACGTACGAGTATTTTTCCATTGTAGGCCAATAGTAACCTAGTCTCATAATCTTATGGGCTAAAGTAGGACCACTCGAATGAGATCCGCATATACGCTTGTGTACCACTCACAAAGTTGTTTGTGCCTCCTTAGCATCAAGACATCTCATTAGGACGTTATCTAAGGTACGTCTATACATGGTTTCTCTGATGATGGTGTACTTAGCTAACTTTCAGATGAAGGTTCGACATTGGTTATTGGACAAGTCTTGAGGTAAGGTTTGGTGAGTGAGGTAGTCAAATATGTCTTTATATAGAGGAGACGTAGGACCAACAATGGTACACACTATCATAGTATCAGGGACATCATAAGCAGGGATCAAAAGTTCAACCAAAAACTTGAACTTAGGCACATTACTTGGAATATCCAACAAGGAACCCACGGTTGCCATTGCATCTGCAGCTCTATTTTGGATATGTGGTATTTGTTGAAAATTTATGTCATTGAAATACTACATGAAACTGTTATCCATCCTCTTGTAAGGTGCAAGATTTTCATCCTTAGTCTAGTAATCATCATTCACCTATCGGATTACCAGTTGAGAGTCACCAAAGACATGTAGGCTCTTAATGTTCCACTGAGCTACCATTTTTAAGCCTGTCACTAAGGCTTCGTATTCTGCTATATTGTTGGTACAAGGGAATGCAATCCTGAATGATTTAGGAATGGTATCACCTTGAGGTGTGACAAATAAGATACCAGCCCCTGAGTCATGATTTGTATGTGATCCATAAAAGTACAATTTCCATTTAGTTTTAACGTCAATGTTGAAGAGAAATTCATTTGGAAAATCTGCCACTATCGGATGGTCTACCTTTATAGGTGCATCTGCTAGTCTATCTGCAATCACCTATCCTTTTATTGCCTTCCTTTCGACATACTGAATGTCATACTCGCTAAGTATCATAACCTATTTAGCCAATCGGCCTATTAAAGCTGCCTTACTTAGGAGGTATTTAAGTGGATCAATTTTTGCAATCAACATGGTTTGTCGATTGAGCATATAGTGCCTAAGTTTTTGGGTAGCAAAGACTACTGCAAGATAGGAATGTTCTATGTTGCTTTAATTCAATTCATAGCCTGCTAAGGTACAACTGATATAATAGATCGCTCTCTCATGACCTTGATCATCGTGTTGTGAGAGAAGTGCCCCTAATGCAGACTAAGTTGCTAAGATGTAAAGTATCAATGGTTTTCCCTCTGTAGGTGGCATTAACATTGGTGGAGTAAGAAAATAGTCCTTGATTTTCTAGAAGCCCTCTTGACATTTAGGTGTCCACACGAATGTAACTCCTTTCTTGAGAAGATGTTGAAATGGATGTATTTTATCCGCCAGTTGTACTATGAAATGCCTAATGGATTGTAATCTCCCCTATAGGGTTCTAAGTTGACCAATGTTGGTTGGAGGAGGAATTTCTATGATAGCTATCACCTTCTCTGGATCTACTTGAATGCCTCTTCGAGAGATGATATACCCTAATAGTTTCCCTGATTTGACTCCAAAGATACACTTCTTCGGATTTAGTTTGACATTGTAATTTTCTAGCCTCTGGAATATCTTGTCTAACACCTTCAAATGATCTTCCTTTGTTTCTGACTTGGCTATAATTTCATCTACATAATATTCCATGAATGTATGTACAAAGTCATGAAAAATCATAGTCATTGCACGTTGGTAAGTGGCTCCTACATTCTTAAGGCCAAACGACATAACATTCCAATAGTATGTGCCCCATGGACATGTGAAAGTTGTCTTATATTTGTCTTCAGGTGCTATCTTTATCTGGTTGTATCCATAGAAACCATCCATGAGGGATAGAATCTCATATCCTACAGTAAGGTCTACTATCATGTCGATATTTGGCAAAGGGAAGTCATCTTTAGGACATGCCTTATTGATATCTCTAAAGTCAGTGCAAATACGAATTCCCTCAGTTGGCTTAGTCACTAGTACAAGATTTGTTATCCAATCTGCATAGTCTATTGTCCTTATGAATCCTACATCCAAAATTTTCTTAAGTTCTACCTTTCCCAATAGAGCAATTTGCGGATGCATCTTCCTCAACTTCTATTTGACTAGTTTGATACTTGGCTGTAGTGGTAAATGATGCAATATTAGGCATGGATTCAACCCAGGCATGTCAACATACGACCATGCAAAGTTTAATTGTCTCTTTTTGAAGAAGTCCTTCAACTCATGTTGTTTTGTCTCTATTAAAGAAGTCACAAAATATACTATCTGAGGATTCTCTTATGTTCCTATGTTGACTACAACAACCTCTTCTACTAGCATGGGTGACTTTTCTTGTTCAAAGGGGAGAATATTTAAACCTCTATCCTTGGGTGCCTCTGAGAGGTTTTCACCCTTGGATATGTCCCTTATTTTGACTTTTTCTTCGTCCAAAGGTGCCTTTTGGTTTTCACCTAGGGACTCATCATTTTTATTTTCATTCTCATTTTTGCGACTAGAGGTGTAAATAGACTCCTTGAAATATGCTTTATCATCCAAGTCTATGGTAAAACCTACCTTATGATCCCCTCTAGGTATGCCTTCTCTAAGTCCCATGAACTCAGCAATTGCTTCATTGTTCTCGAATGTATCTATGATAGGTGTACCTTGTTGATCCCTGTCGATAAGTTTGGGATATACAATAGGCATGTCATCATCGGATTTTTTAAAGGCAGCTGCTGACAAGGTGAATATGGAATGGTTGACATGGTCGTACAAGTTTTAGAATAGCTCCTTGTTGTTCTTCTTTGTAGGGGTAGGTATACTCTATTGTGGGACTATGGTGAGGGCCAATTTGTCAGAAGATGTCTTGTCAGGTGCCCAAGATGTATGATCAAGGGTTTCCCAATAATAGTTCTCTTGCCATTCGACTTTGGACAAGTGTTTCATAGGACAAGGATTAGACTGTTTTGGTACATGTTTCACATTGAGGTCCAACTCTCCAAATAAGGAATCTATGTTCATCATACTAGTAGATGAAAGGAACTCCCATTCACCATCGCTTGAGTAAGGGGATTCATCGTAGACTGGAGGTTTGTCATAAACTGGAGGTTTATCGTAAACTAGGGGTTTGACATAAACATGGGGTTTGTTGCAAACCAGGGGAAGTGGTTCATGAGATGTATCGATGTCTGTGTAATAATTCACTTCCTCTTGAAATGATGACGAAGTACCAAGAAACCCAATTCTAAGTGGTTAAAACCCTAGCCCTAGATATTTCAGTCATGGGTAGACAATAATCCATTTCATCCTTCCATTTTGATATAGTCCTAACCCACTGTGCCCGTCATAGCCTTCCTTTTGCATTATCTTAAATCCTTTTCCGTTGGTCCTTGGCTATTTGAATAGATGGGGAGGGGTATTCATGTTCTTCTTGATACAACATGGAATCACCTTGATCCACAATTTCTTCACTTAACTCTCCCCAATTTGTCAATGTCATTGTAGGGGGAACATGAAATGTGACCATTGATTGTCTTCTATCTGCCATGGGTAGGCCATATTCCTTAGGTGGAATCAATTCAGTACCACAGTATGATGCCTTTATATTATATTCACCATAGCCTTTGTCTTGGATCTCGAGTTTTGGAGTGGATGATGGTGGTTTGAATGAAATGGACTTAGTGACATGATGGGTCAATGTATTGGGATAGAGTGGATGATGAAGCCTCTTGATTAACAGGCAATTGTCATTGTGGAAGATCCCTTAGGCTTGTACAATACTAGAAAGGATCTAGATCACCATCAATGGTGATCTCTGTTCCATTATAGGGGAACTTGAGGCATTGGTGGTATGTTGAAGGTACAACTTTCATTGCATGTATCTAAGGCCTACCTGAAAATAAGTTGTACGGAAGGGTGAGATCCAAGACTTGGAAGCTAGTGTTCATGATTGTTGGGCCAATTCAGATAGGGAGTGTGACAAATCCTTTGGACGATCTTTCCTCATCATCGTAAGCCTTGATGACTATACTCTTAGAGGTATCTACACAATCTTCCGATAATCCTAATGCCTTAACCAATTTAAGGGTACATAGGTTCAAACCTGGTCCTCCGTCTACCAAGACTCCTCAAAATTTTTTTGATGGACTAAGACTTGAAGATGTAAGGGGTCACTATGATCTGACTTTTCAGTTGAGTAATCATGTTGGGAAATTGTGGCATGATGCGAGTTGGTCAAATGTCTCACCATCTCTTCAAAATGATTGACATCTATGTCTGTAGGAATAGTTGTGTTTTGTAGAGATTTGTCAAGAATGGATCAATGCTAAGGTGATAAGGTCAACAATTCCAAGATAGATATTTGTGTGGGGTTTTACTCAATTGATTGAGAAGGTTGTACTTGAACTTGGAATTTTGTGTAGATGGCTCGAAAGAAGGACTAGGAATAGTAATCTTAGTTCTTTGTGTGTTTACATTACATTTTGGATGCTTCTTAATGGTGAAAGTATTGACATTCTCGTTTGCGGCTCAGAGGTGGTTTATGGTCGTTCCTTTATCATAGTCATACTTGGTATTGTTATAGTTAGCTGATGGATTATTCTGGGGTCCCGAGCTGGAGGCTTTTCCTTTTGTGTGGTCATGTAATGGGTCCGTGAAGACCTTATGATCACTGTTCTTAGTGTTTTTCCACCCACTAACCTCTATAGTTTCATTTTGAACAAAGTCTTGTATGATGTTCTTTAATTGGCAACATTGTTGGAGGTTGTTCCCTTTTGTTCGATGATAGTAACACAATGCATTATCGACCCACCATGAAGGTTTGAACTTTCCAGGATCATACTCTCTTGGTTCTAAAGGTTTGATAAGATTATGTTTGACCAATTCCTTGAAGACTATCTCGATTGGTTTCCCTAAAGGTGTAAATTACCACATGGGAAATCTCCTTTGTTGTGGTCTTTGTTATGAGTTCTAGACATAATTAGCCATTTGATCAGGATTTTTTCATCATGTCTGCTTGTTGGTTGTATCCTCTAAGTGTGATAACCGGTCAAGTATGTATGTGTTTAGCATCCACAATGTCGTCATTTGTGACATTCTTGTTCCTAGACTAGAACTTGTTTCTATTATTCGACACATTTGGATGTTCGACAATTGGGCTCTTTCCTTGTACTTTGATTTCACCTTTTTCAATAAGGCCCTTTTGAATGATGATCCCCTTTTGTACTAAGTCAATGAATGAAGTGAAATAGTGTACCCGTAAGTCACCTCTCAGTTTGGGGTTGATGTTTTCGAGGAAGATAGTGACCTTTTGTTTTTCAGGTATTTCGACTGCACAGTGGCTAGCTAGACTTCTCCATCTCTGGAAGAAAGTGATGAACATCTTGCCATCTTCTTGTGTTATGTGGCACAAGGTTGCTATGGTTACTTCGTTGTCTATGTTAAAGGAAAAATGTTCAACAAAATTTTTAGCCAATTCCACCTAGGATCGTATACCGTATGGCAATTTGGAAAACCATACCAATGCTATGCCTATGAGGGTTCATGGAAATAGGCGCATCAAGTAAGTGGGGTCATATGATATGTCCATGCATGCCATTGAGAATTATGTAATATGTTCTAAAGGATTCTTTCTCCCATAATACTTAGGAAAATTTGGTATAATGTATCCATGGGGGAAAGGTGTCATATAGAGTGCTTTGTCGAATGGACATGGACATAAGTCTTGTGCTGATATAGTTCGTTTGCCTGACATAGACATGTCATCCATATTTTGTTGTAGAGTCTACATTTGGTTTTGAAGGATGTCGAATTGTGTCAAGGACATGGTGTTCGTGTTATTCGGATCAATGTAAATATTCTTATATGCCATGTTTTTGATGGGTTATGATTGGGTGAGGGAATGTATCCTATCAAAATATTCTGATTTGGGATAGGGATATTCCCTATCTCAATGGTTTGATTTGGTATAGGAATGATTCCTGTCTGAATTGTCTGATTTGGAATAGGAATGCTTCATGTCTAAATTGTCTGACTTGGTATAAGTATATTTCTGCCAACTTTGGTTCTCTTACTAGTCGTGTTGGTGCAAAAGGGGTTGGAGGAAGTTGCTCTCGTAGTGAATTGTAAACTTTGTGTTATGTTAAAAGGGGTTGTGTTTACAATTGATGATGTTTGTGTTGATAGGCATGTTGGTATTGCTGTGGTTATTTGGGGAATAGAGACAGTAGATGTCACAGTTTATGTTGGTTGAGTTGACTGTGTTTCCAAATTATAGACATCAAATCCTAGGGGTAGTGTGGCACCTTCTACTAGAAATTTTTCTAAATAGCATTGAGGATCATTTAGAGAACACTCATCCATGAAGGATGAAAACTCAGGATCTTGAACTACTGCATCTATGTCCTCTATGTAAATCTGTCCATGTGTGTCTCTAGTGACACGTTTTTCAAGTAAAGACTTGTGTGGACGTTTGCTAGCTGATGGTTGGTTTTCAAACGGATTGATGAATTTGTTGGGGTTTGTCATTGCTTTGTGTTTCTTTTTGGACCTTGTTTCAACCATGAAAAAGTTTCTCAAGATGGGTAATGCAGACTATGTCTAAAAACTGATATGACCTATGTCTATGTTTTTGGATTTTTTTGACAATAAGGATGTTGCTAAAGATCTAAAATGATGTATGACAGGATGGACAATATTTAAAATTATGAGTGTACTAATGATGATAAATGATTCTAAGATGGGTATAACTTACAACCTATAGAATGAATGGATGAAAAAATTTGTTTTTGACCAAGGAACCTAATTGTATGACAAGGACAATATGACAAGGTGAATTTTTTGATCTAGAATATTGAGCTGAAACGATTCATTAAATGGGACCAAAGTGACTAGGTTCAATGACTGTGAAAAAGTGGAACATGAACATTTTCAAAGACAAGGAAAGTTACCTATTCTGTGATATACAATTTCCTAGGGAGTACCTATATGCATGCAACTTAGGATGACTATGACTAAGATGTTTACCATGACTAAGATGTATATGACACCTAATGATGGTAGCTAAGATATATATGACACCTAATGATGGTAACTAAGACATATATGACACCTAATGATGCAAGGTCTTTGAGCAAAATTAACCAGTTTATAATCCAAGGTTGATCCTAAAAAAACCTAAAGCAAATAGTGACAATAATGTTTCAGACTCAGCTTGCGGTTTTTGATGTTTTTTGTTGATAGGAAAATGTGGTTCACCAAACAGTTGTGGTTCAAATTCTGATAGATGCGGTTTTCCTAACAGTTGCGGTTTGCACTCTGACAAATGGAATTTACTATGACACATGTAGTTTAAAAATTGATAGATGCAGTTTTTCAGGACACATGCGGTTTTAACACTGACAGATGTGGTTTGAATGCACACATGTGACTCAGAATGTGATAGTTGTGACTCGTGCTATGCAAATTGTGAAAAGTGAATGTTTTGATAGATAGATGCGACTCGCTATGACACGTGCGGCGATTAAACTGACAAATGTGACTCTATTTTTTGACAGTTCAATTTTTCCCCAAATTTGTTGACTAAATTTGTTTGTTTGATCAAAATTTTGACAAATACATCAAAAAGAAAACACAACAATCAATATATTTTTAGTTTTTTTGTGATGAAAGGACCGTTAAAACTCAAAAAGCAATTACAACCTAGGCTTTTTGGACATTACTTACTGAATTCTTACTTGGATTTCTCTAGCTACGCACATTCAAGGCAGATGACTAGTAGCTTGACCCCACTGGCTCCCCTCCATGACACTCACTTATACGAGGCAGCCAAGCTACTGTACCCATGAAACTCCCAAGGCATACATACCACCTCAACACAAGAACCGTAAATTTGTAAGACGACTTCATAGGTTATGTACCTATTACGCTAGCAAATAGATAGGTTTTTGGTAATTCTATAACAAGGTTTTTAATAAGGGCATTCCGTTCATGAGACACTATCCAACGTCGGCGAGAGTCCATTTCTATCCATCTCATCGGAATAGTGCATGTGATTCTTGGGATTTCCCCAAGATTCCACTTTTATATAATGGCTCGAAGTCACTTGGCTTTAGCGTGCTACCGATCTGAGTCATCTTGGGGTGAGTACTTTTTCTCACCAAAACAGGCTCAAGTTCTATAGTCAGCAATCGTTTCTCTTACACCTAGGATCACATGACTGCACAAGGGGAGAGGATACTTTAGTGTACTGAATCGTAAGGGTGAAAAAAATGTGCAAAGCACCAGATAAAGCAGACAGTGGTTCTTTTTAATCCAAACAACAATTTGCTATCTATCAATCAAAAAATTCATTTTAAACTCCATGATAATTTGTCTATCTACCAAAGAAAACTTGCTAAATAAATAAACACATAGGCATTAGGTCCTGTATGCAAATTTATCAGTAGTTCATGGTCTTCAACTTTCATCCTGCAGAAAATTGTCTTAGGTTTTAATTGTCTTCAAAGCTTCGTCCTGCACACACTATGTTATTCCCCATTAACAGAATTGAAATCAACCATTAGCAAAAATCAAAACAGCTTCAAAAGCGAAAAATGAAAATATGAATGTACAAAAAAATGAAAAAGTTTTACCAGGCAGATACAGCTTTTTGAGCCACAGATGCGGTTCACAAATTTGTTGACAGGTGGATGCAGTTTTTGACTTCACGGATGCAGTTTGTGATGATGGATGCATCACTATTTTTTGACAGATGCAGCTCGCAGATATAGATGCATCGTTTCCCTTAACAAATGTAGTGCACCATATGGAAAATCTACAAAAAATAGAAAACAGAAAACGGAAAAATGGAAAAACAAAAAAAAAAGATGCGCGGATTTTGAAGTGTGTTCACATCAGGTTCACCAAATGTAAGATCATATATTTTTTGCAAACTAGAATAAAAAAGTTAAATCCTAATCTAAAGTAATTATCTAAAATCTAACAGCAAAGAATGAGGAAATAAAATAAAATAATAAAACCAAAATGATCTCACCGAATATGCATTCACCCCTTCGAATTATCTTGATTACTCTTCTCTCATTTTTCCTTTTCAGTATTCTTGCCCTCAGATTTCAGTGTTTAAATGCAAGTATAGCTTTGTCGAGTGTCTAAGAAAAATATCGAAGAATAGTCTCTCTTCTCAAAAATGAATGATTACGGGAGGAGGAATAATGATTATGACAGGCCATTTTATAGATTTTGTGTTTCCGAATGATCGACTCAGATTGAAAGAGAGATCGATGGATGAGATTGATGAATTCCATGTGATGTGAGTTCTATCAGATAGAACGTGAGTTAGAACATGAGTCAGGAAAGACTAAAAATAGAACAAGATCTTGATCTGCAGTTAAGAATCTTCAAAAATAGAAGAAATAGACTTTGAATGTCAAAGACAAAGTCAGAACTCAAAGATGAGGAATTAGAATGCATAATTAAATTAATTAATTAAATAAAATATATTTAATTAATAGATGCATACATGCATATGAGTTAGAACTAGTTAATCGACTAGTCGTGACAAAGAGTCTTCTCACAGAGATGATCAATAGTTGAATTCAGAGATAACTGAAGAACTCAAAATAGATCTCAAGTCAGAAGGTAAGTGGATGATTAGATAACTGATTGATAGAGGAATGTGACATAAATGAATTAAATGTGAATTAAATGTAAATTTAATTCAACATTCGAAAGTGAGTTGACTTTAATTAAATAAATAAACTAGTTTATTTAATTTGACTATTTGAAAAGGATAATGTGAATAATTAAATAATAAATATTTAATTATAGATAAAGGGGGTTAAATTGAATAATTAAATAAAGCTATTTAATTATAGTTGGAAAAGTATGATAAAGGGGTGATTAAATAATAAATTATTTAATTAATAGACAAAGGAGGAAGAAATAATTAGTTCGCAACATAATTAAATAAATATGATTTATTTAATTATCCAAGTTGAATAAAGGTCATTTATGAATTAATGAATTAATTAAAAAGGGATATTTAATTAATAGAGGAAATATGTGTTAGAAAGGTTAATTAAATAATTGACATTATTTACTCATGACCACGAACTATATAAAATTATGTCAAATGTAGTGTTCACATGCCTAGACCGATTTTAGGTATCTACAACCACCTTAACATTCCAAAAATGGATCAATCATGATCCCACATGGTCATAAATGACCTTATTAGAATCAAAACAACACAAGACTCAAAAATAAAAAAATATGCATAATAATTCCTAATGAGGCCCTGATTCCCCTACACCATACACCCATGGCATAAAAGATTCAAGTTCCACTTGAATGCAAATCTTATTTTTCTTCGTAGTCTTCCAATTATTTTGCACTATCACCTTGATTTCTTCTTGAATTTTTCTTTGTTTCTTCCACTTTTTTTCTCTAGGTTGTCTTCTCAGCTCCTTCTCTTCTTTCCCCCTCGTAAGGTTTTCCTCTTTTGGCATCCTCCTCTAAACCCGATCCCTTTCAAGAACCTGCTTCTTAATGATTTTATCTCATTTTCTAACAAACTTGCACATACATAACTCAATGAAAGATTAGAAATAAAATATTGAGACCTTGAGGTCTCCTCCTTTTCTCCTTGCACCATACACTCCATTTCAACACTGAAGAGATCCTCCATGTGTGCTATTGCTCACTTAGGACTGAACTTGTCCTCTAAGGGTCTCCTTTGATAAATAGCATCTTCTAACACTTCCATCTTAGTTGTTAATTTCTCTTGACTTTCATACATAAAGTAGTGTTTCTCTTTTCACAAACCTACAATCTCCTTCAAAAGGATGTGATCATTCGAGCTATATATGGATTGAATACTTCTTGGTAAATTTCAAGGTTGCATTCATCATTGAACTTTTTCAGTTTTTCCCTACCACTACAAATAACTTATCATTCATATGCATTTATTTCAATAATAAATCATCCAATTCATCATATTTCATCAAAAACATATTATTTATTCATCAAACTTTCACTATCAAAAAAATAATTCAATGTGCATTCATCAAGTATCTCTCCTTCCTTAGGATGACACAGTATTCCATCTTCTTCACTTAGTATTTCTTCTTCATTTACTATTATTCCTACATTTACACACTCAAATATTTCATTAATTTCAAAACAATAAGACTTACTTGCCTCCACATCTCTTTCCTTGGATGGCTTGTCAAGTACTTTCAAACAACTTCTCAATATGTTAGCTTCTTGTTGCTTCCTTCTCTTTTCCATCATTTTTTTAAGAGGCCATTTCACCTTATTTCTCATTGGACAATACCAAACATTTTCTTGAGATTCTTGCTCAATATACTATTGTAATGCAAGCTCAACACATTTTTCAAGCTCTTTCATTCTTCTATCAAAATTTTCAACTAGGCTTACCCTATTGTCTTTCATCTTGTCCTTATTTTTGAATTCTTCTTTCTTAACTTGATAGTGCATCTTCCTTATATCTCTAATTTTTTCTTGATCCATGCTTCTTGTGATACCTCACTTAGGTTTCCTTTCCTTTTCCTCACTACCTAGTCTTTTGGAATCTAGGTTCTTCACTTCAACCTGTCAAAAGCAACACATAATTTCCCAAAACTTCTCTTGCCCAAATCTTTAAGATTTGAAAACAAAAATGATGTAGAGGAAGGAAAATTAATTCAAAAAAAAATTCCTATGACCTTCAAACATGACTTCAAAACTTAAGGTTGCAATTATGCATTTTGTTCATCCTAGATAGTGAGTTCTCAAACCCAAAAGGTGGGGTAGCAATTCAGACCTTTTTGGTCATAATTTTCTTTAGGTACTTGTTAAATGGAATGTGAAATTTTTTTTGGGTACTATTTTTTCCCTTATTAAACATATTTCAAAATGAAGTAGGGTTGTTTTGTATGGAACATGGAAAAACAAGGCCTTCATTGATCAAACCCACAGGTTGTCTCACTATAAAATTAAAGGAACAGTCATTAATAACTTTCACAAAACAAATAATTAAGCCAATCACTTCTTTGATATTGAAGATAACATAATTATTGAATTTCCCTCCAATTTTCATCAAGATCCAATGGTGGAAAAAAACATTATGGATTGTTTTCTCAAAATGCAAACCTTAGGCAACCACAAACCTGCTCTCACCAAAAATGGCATAACTCATTCAAAACTTGATGAAATTTAATCAAAAAAAAATAAAATTAAACTAGAAACATTCCTTCAACTTTTAGAATTTGTTTTAGGCCTGTAATGTACCATTCATGGCCGTACTAGCATGTTTTTGGACTGAAAATTGTGGAAAACATTATTAGAATAGGGAAGCCTTCACCAAAATGGCCATAACTTTTAAAATATTGAATGAAAATTGATGAAACAAAAACCAAAATTTAGTAGATTCACATATCCACACTATTGAGTTGATTTCAAACCCTCATATAGTCTATACAGTCCATAATAAATAGCAAGAAATGACTATGACATTCAGAAAACATAGGAAAAAGCTTGCTTCATTCAAGAAAACTTCAAAAATCAACTTCAACACCACCTCTTCAAATATTTGGAAGGTGTATTTAAGAAATTACAACCATTTTGAAATGTTTCCATTCTCTAATTGTAACTATTTCATCATTTTTTCCACTTGCACAGTTGCATAACAACTAGTTTTAGCAACTTTGACAATTTTTTACACTTTTTCCAAATGACCCCTTTAACACTCTGAAAAATGATCAATCATGATCCCACATGGTCATAAATGACCTTAAATTATACTCCAAACAACGTAAGACTCAAAAATAAAAAAAATTATGTCTAATAATTCCTAATGAGGCCCTGGTGCCCTTGCACCAACTTTTGTTTGGCATTACCTCTTTTAGGTAAAGTTTCTAAATTTATTTTTGCTGCTATAACTAGAATATAATGTAGAACCTTTTGTCTAGGAATATAATCGACCAATATAATACCATTTTTATCTATCTTTATTTTTTGATAATATGTTCCTTCAATAATGAGTGATCCAATGGGATACTCGTTTCCATCACTATCTGTCATTAATTCCACCAATTTCATTTTTGGTTGCGTACATCTTAGTAGATAGAAATATACACCTTTCACATTGTTAGGATCTGCAAAACTAGTGAAAATATCTCCTCTACACACACCATGTAAAGTTTACAAAATTTGTAAATATATTTTTAATATATAAATTTTTATCTAAACATGCTTGAAACTTACATAGAATATATAAATCAATTTTAAGTTAATCAATTTACATACCTATAAGAACTAAATCAGATACACATTCATAATCAAGGATCATAGATATCGACATTGTCATTTTCTTCAAAAGGAGGCATTGATATTAATTGTTTCATTTCCCATCATAAAACATACCCATCTCTAATATTCGGACATTGAAAAATATTTGCATTGTCCTCAATGCAATCAGCACAAAAACATGATTTTTCTCTCACATTAATTGCATAAGATGTGCTACCTCCCATTGTCATGATTTGATGCAGATTTCTAATACCATTAATTGTTTGACAATTATAAGGATTTGATCGATCAATATCTATGAATTGCAAACATCCAAGTGATTAATTTAAGTGAATATACATATATATATATATATATTCAAATTTGAAAATTCAATTAAATCATGTACGCACACTTTAAAATTCAAATTTAAGAAATCTTGACTAGATGTACCTATAGCTTGCCAAAAATACCATGTGTTGTATGTTGAGTCATGAATGGAAATATTAATTTTGCACCATTCAAAAATTTCATTTGCATTCCATATGGAATTACCTCCAAGTACACATGTTGGCAAAATTTGTCACTTGTTACATTCAAGGTTTAATAATATAATTTAGTTTAAATATATCTATTTTTTAAAAAATATCTCTAGATTCCATATATATATAGTTAACTACCTAAAATTTCATGTTGATGAAGTGCACGCTTCACACATGATCCTGCTCCATCGTGCTCTCCTTTTCCATGTCCACTCTCATTAAAATTCCACAAAAAATTGGTTTTGCATCTACCATGTTGATGGCTTAACCAAACAAAATATATTTTAGACTTAAATTATCTTACGAGCTTACAAATTATTACACTCAAATCAAATTAACTTGAAAAAACTAGATATAAATATACATGCATGTATATATATAGATGTATATGTGTGTACACAACATATTATATATAATTAATTGAACAATTTAAGTCTCAAAGTTAAAAGTAAATAAATTTTAAATTTTAAAAAAATGTACTTGCCAACACATCCATCAAACCATATCCTGTTGTTCAACATTTATGCCACATCATCTCAGGTCTTCAAAAAACATTTTGAAACAATGAGCTACATAGTTTCTATCATGACCTGTATCATCACTGATATAAAAGTAAACCTCTTTGATGATAATTTGATCATATTTCCTACTTTGTATACCATCAACATGAAACTCAAAATGCCTATAGAAAACTTGCACAAATATTGAAACTTGCTTTGAGGGATAGTATTGAATTTAAATGTCAGTTTGAGGACTAAATGTAAAGTTCTTAGAGAAATCTACAATAGAGAGAATACAACCTAGTGGAAAGCAATTCTTTAAATCACAAAATTTCTTAGCTTTCCATCTTGCACCATGACAATGCTAGATATGTGGATATATGATATTGCAAAATTTATTCATAAATTCATTGTAAGGCAATCCACTCTCTTTGAGAACAAATTTTTTGGCCTCGTCTCCTGAATTCCTTAAGTATGTCTCATATTTAAATCTCTTCCAAATAACTTGCATTTCAATATTTTCAACTTGTAAGAGATTCTTAAAATTTCCACAATCATTACATATATTTTTTATACATTGAACATTGAATTCATCTAAATCTTCTAATATTTCACATACAAGAGACTTCACAAATTGTGTTGTGCTCCCAGGGATGGCTATATTTCGATCAATTACTACCATATATTTTTTATATGATTTTAGGTGTAGATCAAATTCAACATTATTTCAACAAAAATTTTCACATACTTTATTGATACATAGAAATGATGGTCATAGTGTCTCAACCATCAATTTGACAAATCTTCACATTTGAAAATTCTTGCTTGAATGCTTCAAAAAGTTCACTTTTTGTTGTATCTATAAAATGTTTTGGATGAGAAATTTTTGTACCATCTTCACCTATTACTTGTATAGTATCCCTTCTATTGGAAGAAACACGAGAGTGGTTAGTCCAATATTCAACCACCTATTTCTTTACATCTTCTAAAATTCTATCTTTTTGGGGGACCCTACAAATATTTACCCAAATTTTCTCAAATTTTTCATCTATTTTGAATTTCTCTTTTCAATATAAATTTGAATAGTTCTCCTAGAAACATTTATTAGTTAAAAAATTGTTTGAACTTATCTTCTATTTGATAATTTCTTACTAGAAATTACAGTCATCAATGCTCTACATGAAACACTTGGATAACTAGCTCAAATCTTGTTTCCAATACAATTTAATGTTTCTTGCAAGTTTTAAACAATTTTTTGTTTTAATGAATATGATGAATTTTCCTATTATCAACCCCTAAAAAATCCAAAATCGTGGTCATTTCTTTTCATCTAAATGAATTTGCAACTAATTGTGCTCTTCCAATTAGATATTTTTCTTCAAAAAATCATCCCATATTCTTTTAGAGCGTGTTTTTATTGTGCTTTCAAATAACATATCTTTAGATGAAATATTATTGAAAAGATAATCCTCATCCATCTCCATCATATTTTCCATACCATAGAAAATATTTCTATTACTAGGTTTAGTTTGTTCTTGTACTTGTACATCACCTTGGTCATCGATATTTTCCATGGGTTGTTCTTCAGTAGATGTTCCTTCACCCACTTTTCTCTTCTTCTCTCTTGTTTGATCATACTTCCCTGATCTATTCCTTCAATTCACCATCACAAATTGCACTCAAATTTTAATTCACTTTCATACAAATGTACACACATGCTTTCAATGAATGTAGTTAATATTGCATAAATATAACACTAAATATTGTTCATTTATTTTAAAGCCAATGATGGTTTATGGTGTGGATGGAAGGAATGATGACAATGACCTTATGACAAGGACTACTCATGGCATCCATTTTGATGTTTGTATTGGATAAAGTTCCCCATGTAGTATCATGGAGGTATCACTAACATCATTTGTTTTGTTGATTGGAGAATAGAAAAGACCTTGATGTCTAGGATTTACATAGAATTACATCGGTTCTTAGATTCCTTGCTCATGTAGACGTGGTCCTCTTCCTTGATACTACATTCTTTGGCATATTCTCTTTGCGATGGGGTATTTTTCATTTTAGAAACAAGATGAAAACCTATCATTGTGGAAACTATTGCTCAAAATATTCTCTTTTGTGACAAAGCCTGATTTTATAAAACTTGATGATCCTACTTGATAGGATATTTTGGCTCCATTGATATGTGGAATAGATTTTTGTTTGATATATTTGGTCTAATTTTATGAAATGTTAGATTTTAACGGTTCTTCAAAATATATCAGTGCTTCCAAGTTGATGTAGAGACCTTCCTTATGGTCATGAACATAGAGTCCTATGAGTTTGACTATAGCTTGATCATTTGAAAATATTTCTAGAGAAGGATACTCCAATTCTAGAGGAAGATCATCTATGTGTCCAAAGGCTCAACAAGTCTCATTTTAGGAAATTACAATGTTTGGAGTTTGGATAGGATCAAATTCAAATGTTTGATCATGGATGGTATAAAGGTCGACGAGAGGATCATTATGGACTTCATGTTCAAGGGTAGGATCTTGGTCAAAAATAGGTGTCTTTTGGATGACATGATTATCTAGAAGGACTTCTTGGATTGACTTAAGGATGGGGTCATGGGATGGAATAGTTCAATCTTGACATGAAGGTGAAGCTATGATGTCATCCTCTGGACTTTCTTTTTTGTTGGACTCAAGGGAACACAAAGAGGGGGGGGTGAATCAGTGTTCAACAAATCTTCGCATTATCAATTTAAAACTTAAACCATTCTATCATAACATTAAAAGAAAGAGGCAAGAATTCAAAGGAAACATTCATAACACCATAGCACACAAATTTTTGCATGGAAACCTTGTTAGGGGAAAAACCACGATGGAGGTTAATCCACAATTTGAGTATTCAAATAATTTTTTTCCAAAAAGAATGCACTTGCATTCAAGCACACTGCCTAGAGATCATTGCTCAAATGAGAAGGCTCACTGCCTTAGAAAATTTCAAATTAAAACCATCTAAAGGATGAACTAAGATAGTAGCATCTATTCATGCCAAGTTATAGTTCTGGTGAAGCTCATAGATTTGATTCTGGATCTTCTTTCTGACTTTTCACTTTTCTTTACTTTGCTCTGTTGTCTTCTGCTCTTCACATCACACATAGAAAAATTCACACTATTTCTCTACTAAAACTCACACCATATTCACACTCCACATATTTGATATCTTCTCACACTACTCCACACATGATTCACCCAAAATGATAAATCCAATCTCATATATATATCTGCTATCAAGGATTTTATCATTCTTATGCTAGCTTCATAAAACATTAAGTTCTTCTCAAATTTTGACAAGATCCACCACTAGTTCTTTATGCACATCCTCCAAATTTGGTTAATAAAAAGAGAGGACCAAAAAAAACATAATAGATCATGAAAACATTTAATTAATTAATCCTTATACATCCATGATTACTATATTCACTAGGTTGGCCTTCTAACATAGATAACCAATAGATTAGTGCATCAGATCTCCTAGATCATGTACCAGTGAATGCATATCAATATACTTCATGAATAAGGAAATACAAACATCAAAAAACCTTCCTTGGAGATCCAAAACCCAAAACTATAGTTCAGTGAGATATTTAGATCAACTTCTATGCCTATAACCAGATGCCCTATTCTTCCCCCTATTCTGGCAGTGTAAACCAAAACTATACTATAGATCGGATGCATGACTTAGGTTGCCATCAACGACAACACTTACAAGACATATTCCAACAATCTCCCCCTTTGGCATTGATGGAAACACTTAGTGAAAATGGACTAAGTGTCAGAATCATTATAAGTATGATGCTAAATGTTTTTTGCACTCTCTCCCCCTAAGATTTATAAATCATTTTTCACTGCATTCTCTCCCCCTTTGACATCAATGTCAAAGAATAGAAACCATATTCCAAAAATAAAAAACATGTGATCAAAATATCAAAAAATTTAGATTATATATACCAACAATTCTCCCCCTTAGACCAAAACTTCAAAAATTTGAAAAAAATTGACTGCTACTTTAGAAAATTATCTTATAATTTTTCTTCATTTTTGGAAGGAAATTCTTCCAAGAATCTATTGTTATCGTAATGATAATGATCAAACTATTGTTTTTGGATGTTTTGTTGACAATTTCATTAAAGATTCTAGAATTATAATTTCTTCCTCCAGTTTCTCACCTTTCCTTAAAATCTCCACCATCTTCTCCAATTTGCATTTGGTTAGATCCTTCACCTTCCAAAAGGTATCAACAAGTGTGTTCTTGGTTAATTAAATTTTGGTGTGTTCAAAATGTAGCCCCTAAATCCTTTTTTTGATGGTGCCATCTTGATCCTGAAACATGTCAAAGGTTTTTCCAATGCCATTCAGCTCTATTTTAATTTGTTCCAATTTCTCTTTGTAATTACTAACAACATGGGGCCAGTACATGTAATAGTTGTAGATGTTATCAGCTTCTTTGATTCATTGCCTCAACTCATTCATTTTATTCTTTAGTTTGGTAAGTGATACTCTAAAATGCTCCTTCAAGTGAGAGATAACTTCGCCTTCTTCTCTGTCTTTATCTTTAGAGTTCATTGTTTCATTACTGCATAAAATCATTTCCTCAAGTAGAATTTTCTGCAAACTTTCCAATTAGATCTTGCAGGGCTCAACATGAGAATTTAGTACACTCAGAATCATATCTTGATCATATGATGGTCTGAAAGACCATAACTTGGTGATCTTCTGCATTCAACCTTCTTCCTAAATAAGTTGCTATAGATTTTCCTTTGTCAGATCATCTTCTTCCTCACTAGATTTTTCTGGTTCTAATTCATTTTTATGTGGATCCTCAGTTTCTTCATTTGATTCTTTGTCCGGAATATCCACAATCTCCTTTTCTTTACCTTTTCTCTTAATTCTGGGAACTTTGCATTCTAAAGGGTTGTATTCAACAATTTCTTTTTCTCTTTTCTTCTTTTTCTCCATGCCACCAAAAGAGGAACCAACTTCAATTTTTCTTACCAAAAGGAAAATACTGAGTGAACCACACTTTCCAAGCACATTCTTAAATAAAATTTCAAATTATCGATCTCAATCAACCAAGTTCCTAAAATATGAGTATATTTGACTACAAACCGATTCATTTGTTTTCCACACCACAATCAAAGTACTGAGCCTAAAGGGATAGCCTATTTCTTTTATCATTTGCACATTCTCCATTAGTTGGTCCTTTATTAATCCACATAGGTCAAATTCCTGACCTTTGATTATCATCTTGTGATAAATATAGATTGCACTAGCCGAGGTTGCTCCTTCTTGGTTTCTGAAAGGGACTTTACATGAAATTCCATGCATAATGTATTTTGTAACAAGATTCTTGATTGTCACAATTATGAGTGCCCTCTGATCTCTGGTTATCCTGGTTAAGGTTTCGACTTCCTTATTTTGGATGGATTTCTTCCTGTGTATATCTCTAACTTTGCATAATCCAGTCAAATTCTCAATTACCTCCTTTGAGATGATGTACGGTTTTTCCAAAGTTAAAGTATCATTGTACAATTTTCTCAAGATGAATTTGACAAATTCTACATTATCAAAGTACGAAAACTCATTCCAAATATCCAAATTCCTATGTTTGTCTTCTCTCAATTGTTTCAATTTGTTGGGTAATAATAGATTCCTCATGGACTTCATCTTTCTACTATTGTATTCGTCCAAAACTATTGACCTTTCGATTTGTTCAATTTTCATTTCACATTTAGGTTTAACAGCCACACACTAAATTGTATGAAAATTCCGAAGACAATTGAAATACCTGATAGATTTTGAGTTTTGACAGCGAATCAATTTCTCTGCTTCAAAATTCTACTAGCGAGTTCTCTCCTTCTTCTCTTCTTCAATGAAAAGTGATGAATGATGGTTCCAACTTGAATTTTATAGTTTTCACACATGCAATAAATGCATTTTCCCTAAGTTTTCTGGGTGCTCTATTTTCTTAGATAGTGATAAGAAAATACTCTTGCGGACCTATGAATTCTCTGAATTTTCTTGTGAAGGTTCTCCAAAATGTTTGCACATCATAAATACACCTTTTTTACCATTCTTCAAATTTTGGTACCATCCATAGATAAGGGAGGAAATATTTTCTTGAAGAACTCCCCCTAGGCCAGTGGCCTGAAATCAATTACCAGAAGAATTACCAAAAGTAGCTTCTAGAGAAGAACCATTTACAACATTAGACTCATTTTTCCTTACCCATTTCTTTATCATCTCATCTCTTATGTCATTTCTAGTCATTTTTCCTTTTCCTTTGTCATATTCCTGTATGTTTTTTCCTCTGTATACTAGACCTCTTCTATCCACAATTTTGTTTCTATAGAATCTTGCAATGCAACCATACTTATTGCAATTGTAGCACAAAGTGCTTCCTTGTCCAGACCAATCATTCCATTGATTTCTTCTTGATTTGCATTGATTAGCAATATTCCCAAGTCTTCCACATGTGCAACATTCAAAATTGTTTCTATTGATAGAGTAGTTTGACATATTTCAGCATTCATTTGATTTATTACCAAATTTTTTGCATTTCAAACACTGAACAAAAAATGATGAATCTCTTAATTTCATATTACTTCTACACTAAGTAGCAATATGGCCAAAATTATTGCAATAAAAATAGTATCCATTAAAATTTTGAGCATTAGGTTATCTTATCGGATACCTTCCACCTTTGCTCATCAGGTTTTTTTGTCTGAAATTCTTTTGTGTGAGTCTAGAACTTTCCCCTTTTTCATATCCAAGACCTCTCTTATCATTTCCACTCTTATGTCCTCAAGTCAGCTCATCAAGCTTCACTAAACTAATCTTAAACTTTTCTTTGTACTCATTTGCAGTAGTAAGTTCATTTCTGAGGATAACAATCCGCTTACCAAGTTCTTCTTCTTTGTTTCTAGATTGTTGCAATTCTCTTTCCAGCTGAGTGAATTATTTATTTATTCTTTTGTGTTCATTAGATTTATCTTTTAAGGACTAAGCTATATTTTCTTCATTCTTCTTCCTTTCTTCAATTTCTTTAGTAAGCTTCATCACCATAGATTCCATCTCATGCTTCAGGGTATCATTTTCTCTAGCAAGCTTTCCACTTTCTTTAATTATTTCCTTCAAGGTCTGATTTAGGTGAGCATCATCCATGTTTTCACTCTTTTATTGTTGTATCTAGTCACAAAGATCCTTCCTTTTCTCCCTGGATTTAACAATTTGATCCTTCAACGAATGAATGAATTTCTTAGCATCCCTAAGATTTTCTTTCAATTCCTAGACTTCTTCTTTAGACTGATCAAGGTCATCAAGTGCCACCAAAAGCTAGTGCTGAAGACTAACACAGTCCATCACATTCCAAGATCCACCTCAAGCTACTAAACTTCTTCCAAGGAGCCAAAATCTCTAATACCAATTGTTAGACTCAAGGGAACACTGAGAGGGGGCCAGTGAATCAATGTTCAGTAAATCTTAGCATTATTAATCTGCAACTTAAACCATTATGTCATTACATTAAAAGAAAGATGTAAGAATTGAAAGGAAACATTCATAACACCATAACATAAATATTTTTGCATGGAAACCATATTAGGGGAAAAACGACGGTGGAGGTTAATCCATAATTTGAGTACTCAAATAAAGTTTTTACTATAATAATGCACTTGCATTCAGGCACACTGCCTAGAGCTCACTGCTCAAAATAGAAGGCTCACTACTTTATAAAAGTTCAGATTAAAACCATCTGAAGGATGAATTGAGATAGTAGCATCTATTCATGCCAGGTTACAGTTACGGTGAAGCTCGTAGATTTTATTCTCGATCTTCTTTCTGACTCTACACTTTGCTCTACTCTCTTCTACTCTTCACATCACACAGAGACAAATTTACACTATTACTCTATTTAAATTCACACCATATTCACATTCCACCTATTCACTATCTTCTCACACTACTCCACACATGATGCATCCAAAATGATAAAACCGAAATCATATATATATCTGATATCAAGGATTTGATCATTCTTATGTCAACTTCATAAAACATTAAGTTCTCAAATTTTTGCTAGATCCACCACTAGTTCTTTATGTGCATCCTCCAAAGTTGATTAAGACAAAGAGATGACCAAAAAAAAACATAATAGAGCATGAAAATATTTAACTAATTGCTCCTTATACATCCACGATTACTATATTCGCCAGGTCAACCTTTAGCATAGATAACCAACAAATTAGTGCACCATATCTCCTAGATCGTGTACCAATGAATTCTTATCAATACACTTCACAAATAAGGCAATACAAACATCAACAAACCTTCCTCAAAGATCCACAACCCAAAATAATAGTCTGTTGAGGTATTTAGATCAACTTCTATGCCTATAACTGGATGTCCTGTTCTTCACCCCATTCTGCCAGTGTAAACCAAAACTATACTGTAGATCAAATGCATGACTTAGGTTTCCATCAATGAAAACATTTACAAGCCATATGCCAAAATGTTTTACATGTATCCCAAGGTGTAGGAAATGTGATGTGATTTTTGAGACCATGAGCAAATGTATTTTCTTAACTAAATGTAGCTTGGGATGGAGTGAATAGGAATGGATTAGTTGATGATGAACTAGGATAGGATGTGGACGCTTGGAATGGGTTGATGGATGATGGACTAGGATAGGATGTGGAGGATTGGAAGGAATTAGTGGAAGGTTGGTTTTCCTTGTTAAGGTTAGGATAGGGATGACTAATAGACATTTGTTGTGGACAAATGGCGAGTGACTCTTGATATTGAGGGTAGTTGGATGGAGGAATAAATATTATGGATTGTTGGTAAGATGGGTAGATGGATGGTTGAGTTGATACTATGGGTGATTGGGATGGAAATTGATCCATTATGTCTTGAATTCTATGGCTTGTTGGTATTGACCATTGTGGAGTAATTGGTATTCATTTTGACTATGGAGAATATCAAGGTGAATTGAAGACATGGCAGCGAGGTGAAGTCTAGAAAATTAAAATACAAAGGTATGACTTAGGTGTAAGGTATGAAACCTAAGCTATGTTTTTTGTACTTTTGAACATATAGGGATGCCTAATAATGATACCATGATTAAGAGTCAAGGTGACAATATTCAAGGTGTGAATAAGGTAATGTCGCAATGATCAAAATCGGAAGAATGTCTATGACTAGGGTATGGAAGATGTGAGATGAAGGGATGGAGTACTATGACCTAGGATGAAGTCTAAAACCTCTAGTGAACTGAAGATACGATTGCTAATCAAACTAAGATAGGTATAACAACTAATTTGATTATCAATGACCTTGGGTATATTACGGATAGGATATGTTGACAAGGTGGTCTCAAATTGGATTAATGAGTTGACAAACCAACCTAAATGATGAAGGACTACAATGATTTTTTTCTAAAAGATAAGATCAATAGAATAAAAATTTGAAGTTATGATCTATTCTAAGTTTGATGAACTTCCTAATCAAGAGGTTTATGCAAGCTTAAAAAATGACAGGTAAAAATTTGACCTATGAGGAATGTCTAATGCAAAAAGATGAGGTGATAGATGAATGGATAATGATAAAAATGAGGTGAGAAAGTCCTTAGTCTAAACAAATTAAAACTTAAGCTCATTTTGGATATGTAGGCCTAGTTCATTTCAGGGTTAAAATGTTGTAAGTTTTGGGTGTGGTGTTTGATTTGTATTGGCAATGTTTGTTTGAACACACACACAAAACACAATAAATTTTTTTTTTTTGAGTGACTTTGATACAAAATGAAAGAATGTCTAAGTAGGGTCTTATGTTAGTCCCAAAATTGTGTCACTGGTATTGACAAATTTTGAGAACACTTGTAAGCAAGCACAAAATAGGCTGGAAATTGGATACTACCTACTAATTCCCTACTTGGATTTCTCCAAACACTAAAACAAATCAAACAACTAGAGATCTTAGTGACACTAGTTCCCCATTACATGGCATGGGGAAACCAAGTTCTCTTATCTTGAAGATACAAAGACCTCGATAGATTTTATGTCTCTACAATGAATAGTAGAATGTAGAGCAACTTCAGAGGTTTGACCTCCTTCACCAGTGAGTAAAATGGATTTGGGTTGCTACAAGAAATGGTTCTTATTGTGTGTTTTACAGAAATATTAGTGCCTATACATGTGGTAAGATTATCTCAATTAAGAGGCCTCTCAGTCTCTTCCTAAGAAAGGATTTTGATGTATCTCACAAATACTAGGGGTGGCACTTTTCGGCATAGGACATCCTCACCAGGTGATCAAAGACTTTCCCAATGGTCACAAAAATTTATATTATGGATCCAAACAAAGTGTCACTTGGGTCATTCCCACAAGTTGGGAGGCAAGCCCTCTAAGGGATTAATATAACAAAAATGATGGGTTTGGTTTTTGATCACCGAGTTTGCACAAGGTGAGAGCACAAATCTATCATCTCAAGCAAAAAAACCATTGGTTCATTAACCCCCCATATTCAAAAGCAAAAAGAAAGTGATGAGTCTGGCTACTAATCACCGATTTTACACAAGGTGAGAGCATACACCTACCACCTCATGAAAAATTAACCCCCCCTAATTATTCTATGTGAAAATAGACACTTAAAATAAAGAAAATTAAGGAGAGCCTTGTAAAACCACTTATTAGAAATTTAAGCCTTCAGTCTTCAACACATGAAAGTTTAAATTTTCATTTTAATTCTTTGACATGCGAAGCAGAAAAAATGCAAGTCAACAAAGATTAGCCACAAAATTAAAACTAAACTAGAATGGAAAATAACATTAATCTAGCAAATGAAAATTTAAATACAAAACTTAATCTAATCTAGTTAAAAAAAATCAACTTTATCTAATTAATCTAAATTAATATAAATCTACACTAAATTAATCAGATTAAATAATCTAACAAAAATCAATCTATATTAATAAATATAGATTAATGTAAATCAAAATTGAATGAACAAAATGAATTAATCTAACAAAACTTAGAGAACCTAGAATTGGTGATCAATCATAATAAAATCTAAGAATTTAATTCATATATCTCATATTAGGTGGTTTCTCTAAATTTCCTGGGTAAGCTCGATATCATCATGTAATGTAAGAAAAGATGATGAAGCATGAATGTGCATACATGATCTAGGCTTACAAAATAGATCATCAATGTACATTGAAAAATGCATGAAAAACATACACATGAACATACATGGATACATACATAACATGACGAGACCATTATAGTGTGGGGCCTGCCAGATGCATGAAACTGGTGGAGGGGATGCAATGTCAGATCTATGGTCAGGCAAGAGCTAACAGCGCCGTCAGGTGCATTTTCTCGCCTGTTGATGGGCACAAAAAGCGAGCGGGTTAGCTTCATCGGCAAGCTTCTTGTGCGGCTCAGGAAAAGTAGAAGGGAATGACGTGGGCCTTTTTTGTTTGGAGAAAGCAAGGCAAAAATACTATTTGTTTCCTATTTCCTGTTTGCACATTGAAAAGGAAAGCTGAAGATCTGAGAGCATGTGCACGAATTCGAGGAGAATATCGACCAAATTAGATAAAGTGTGGAGTGCATGTGGAGGATTTAGAGGAGAATACACACGAAATCGAGGTGAGGGGTAATTTTGTTGCAAGCAGAGGGTTTTACAAATTCTTTGGGTTTGAAATTTGGGAAACAAAAGGTGGAGTATTTCAGTTGTTCGAATGTCTTCAAAATCACACATTCCATTGTTGTGTTTCAATTTCGCACCATTGAAAAAAGAAACTACAAATAATAATTCTGAATGGGAAACGCAATGGAGGCTTTCAATAAAAAAAACTATACAAAATTATTCTCAATGGGAAACACAGTGCTGGGTTTTATTTTTTTGAATCTCCTTGTTTTAATGTAGAGCGTTTTACAAGTTCTTTGTTTTTGAAATTTCGGAAACAAAATGTGGAGTATTTTGGTTGCTCGAATGTCTTCAAAATCACACATTGCATTGTTGTGTTTCAATTTCACACCATTGAAAAAAGAAATAGCAAACAATAATTTTGAATGTGAAACGTAGTGTTGGGTTTCAATAAAAAAACTTGTCCAAAATTATTCTCAATGGGAAACACAGTGCTGGGTTTCAATTTTTTTAATCTCCTTGTTTTAATATAGAGGGTTTTAGAAGTTCTTTGTCTTTGAAATTTGGGAAATAGAATGTGGAATATTTCAGTTGTTGGAATGTCTTAAAAATCACACATTCCATTGTTTTGTTTCAATTTTGCACCAGTGAAAAAAGAAACTACAAAAACTAGAGGGTTTTAAATGTTCTTTGTGTTTGAAATTTGGGAAACAAAATGCAGAGTATTTTAGTTGTTTGAATTTCTTCAAAATCACACATTCCATTGTTGTGTTTCAATTTCGCACAATTTAAAAAAAAACTACAAAAAAATAATTTTGAATGGGAAACGCAGTGGTGGGTTTCAATACAAAAACTGTACAAAATTATTCTCAATGGGAAACACAGTACTAGGTTTCTTTTTCTGAAACTCCTTGTTTTAATGTAGAGGGTTCTACAAGTTGTCTGTTTTTGAAATTTGGGAAATAGAATGTGGAGTATTTCGGTTGCTCGAATGTCTTCAAAATCACACATTCCATTGTTGTGTTTCAATTTCGCACTATTGAAAAAAAAAATGCAAACACTAATTTTTTATGGGAAACGCAGTGCTAGGTTTCAATAAAAAAAACTGTCCGAAATTATTCTCAATGGGAAACACAGTGTTGGGTTTCATTTTTTTTAATCTCCTTGTTTTAATGTAGAGGGTTTTACAAGTTATTTGTCTTTGAAATTTGGGAAACATAATCTGGAGTATTTCAGTTGGTCGATTGTCTTCAAAATCACACATTTCATTGTTGTGTTTCAATTTCACACCATTGAAAAAAGAAACTGCAAAAAATAGAGGGTTTTACAAGTTTTTTGTGTTTGAAATTTGGGAAACAGAATGCAGAGTATTTCAGTTGTTCGAATGTCTTAAAAATCACACATTCCATTGTTGTGTTTCAATTTTGCACTATTGAAAAAAGAAACTGCAAATAATAATTCTGAATGGGAAGCGCAGTGGAGGCTTTCAATAAAAAAACTGTACAAAATTATTCTCAATGGGAAACAGAGTGCTGGGTTTTATTTTTTTGAATCTCCTTGTTTTAATGTAGAGGGTTTTACAAGTTCTTTGTTTTTGAAATTTGGGAAATAAAATGTGGAGTATTTTGGTTGCTCGAATGTCTTCAAAATCAAACATTGCATTTTTGTGTTTCAATTTCGCACCATTGAAAAAAGAAACTGCAAAAAATAATTTTGAATGTGAAACGTAGTGTTGGGTTTCAATAAAAAAACTTGTCCAAAATTATTCTCAATGGGAAACAGAGTGTTGGGTTTCAATTTTTTTAATCTCCTTGTTTTAATGTAGAGGGTTTTAGAAGTGCTTTGTCTTTGAAATTTGGGAAACAGAATGTGGAGTATTTCAGTTGTTGGAATGTCTTAAAAATCACACTTTCCATTGTTGTGTTTCAATTTCGCACCATTGAAAAAAGAAACTGCAAAAAATAGAGGGTTTTAAATGTTCTTTGTGTTTGAAATTTGGGAAACAAAATGTGGAGTATTTTAGTTGTTTGAATTTCTTCAAAATCACACATTCTATTGTTGTGTTTCAATTTCACACAATTTTAAAAAAAACTGCAAAAAAATAATTCTGAATAGGAAATGCAGTGGTGGGTTTCAATACAAAAGCTGTACAAAATTATTCTCAATGGGAAATAGTACTAGGTTTCTTTTTTTTGAAACTCCTTGTTTTAATGTACAGGATTTTACAAATTGTTTGTTTTTGAAATTTGGGAAATAGAATGTGGAGTATTTCAGTTGCTCGAATGTCTTCAAAATCACACATTCCTTTGTTGTGTTTCAATTTCGCACTATTGAAAAAAAAACTGCAAACACTAATTTTTTATGGGAAACGTAGTGCTAGGTTTCAATAAAAAAAACTTTCCAAAATTATTCTCAATGGGAAACACAGTGTTGGGTTTCATTTTTTTTAATCTCCTTGTTTTAATGTAGAGGGTTTTACAAGTTATTTATCTTTCAAATTTGGGAAACATAATGTGGAGTATTTGAGTTACTCGAATGTCTTCAAAATCACACATTTCATTGTTGTGTTTCAATTTTGCACCATTGAAAAAAGAAACTGCAAAAAATAGAGGGTTTTACAAGTTCTTTGTGTTTGAAATTTGGGAAACAGAATGCAGAGTATTTCAGTTGTTCGAATGTTTTCAAAATCACACATTCCATTGTTGTGTTTCAATTTTGCACCATTGGAAAAAGAAACTACAAAAGTAATTCTGAATGGGAAACACAGTGCTGGGTCTCAATAAAAAAAATGTACAAAATTATTCTCAATGGGAAACACAGTGTTGGGTTTCATTTTTTTGAATCTCCTTGTTTTAATGTAGAGGATTTTACAAGTTCTTTGTTTTTGAAATTTGGGAAACAGAATGTGTAGTATTCAGTTGCTCGAATGTCTTCAAAATCACACATTCCATTGTTTTGTTTCAATTTCGCACCATTCAAAAAAGAAACAGCAAAAAATAATTTTGAATGGAAAACGTAGTGGTGGATTTCAATAAAAAATCTATACAAAATTATTCTCAATGGGAAACACAGTGCTGGTTTCCATTTTTTTGAATCTTCTTGTTTTAATGTAGAAGGTTTTACAAGTTCTTTGTTTTTTAAATTTGGGAAATAGATGTGGAGTATTTCGATTGCTTGAATGTCTTCAAAATCACACATTCCATTGTTGTGTTTCAATTTCGCACCATAGAAAAAAGAAATTGCAAAAAATAATTTTGAATGGTAAACGCAGTGCTAGGTTTCAATAAAAAAAACCGTCCAAAATTATTCTCAATGGGAAACACAGTTTTGGGTTTCATTTATTTTAATCTCCTTGTTTTAATGTAGAGGGTTTTACAAGTTCTTTGTCTTTGAAATTTAGGAAACAAAATGTGGAGTAACTTGTTTGCTCAAATGTCTTCAAAATCACACATCCCATTGTTGTGTTTCAATTTTGCACCATTGAAAATTGAAACTGCAAAAAAAATTCTAAATGGGAAACACAGTGCTGGGTCTCATTAAAAATAGTGTACAAAATTATTTTCAATTGGAAACATAGTGCTGGGTTTCATTTTTTTGAATCTCCTTGTTTTAATGTGGAGGGTTTTACAAGTTTTTTGTTTTTTAAATTTGGGAAACAGAATGTGGAGTATTTCAGTTGCTCAAATGTCTTCAAAATCACACATTCCTTTGTTGTGTTTCAATTTCATACCATTGAAAAAACAAATTGCAAAAAATAATTCTGAATGGGAAAGGTAGTGGTGGGTTTCAATTAAAAAACTGTACAAAATTATTCTCATTGGGAAACACAGTGTTGGGTTTCATTTTTTTGAATCTCCTTATTTTAATGTAGAGGGCTTTACAAGTTCTTTGTTTTTAAAATTTGGGAAACAGAATGTGGAGTATTTCGGTTGCTCGAATGTCTTGAAAATAACACATTCCATTGTTGTGTTTCAATTTCGCACCATTGAAAAAATAAACTGCAAAAAATAATTTTGAATGGGAAACACAGTGCTAGGTTTCAATAAAAAAAACTATCCAAAATTATTCTCAATGGGAAACACAGAGCTGGGTTTCATTTTTTTTAATCTCCTTGTTTTAATGTAGAGGGTTTTACAAGTTCTTTGTCTTTGAAATTTGGGAAATAGAATGTGGAGTATTTCAGTTGCTCGAATGTCTTCAAAATCACACATTCCATTGTTGTGTTTCAATTTCGCACCATTGAAAAAAGAAACTGCAAAAAATAGAGGGTTTTACAAGTTCTTTGTGTTTGAAATTTGGGAAACCGAATGCAGAGTATTTGAGTTGTTCGAATGTCTTAAAAATCACACATTCCATTATTGTGTTTCAATTTCGCACCATTGAAAAAAAAAACTGCAAACATAATTTTGAATGGGAAATGCAGTGGTGGGTTTCAAATAAAAAAACTACACAAAATTATTCTCAATGGGAAACACAATGCTGGGTTTCATTTTTTTGAATCTCCTTGTTTTAATGTAGAGGGTTTTACAAGTTTTTTGTGTTTGAAATTTGGTAAACCCAATGTTGAGTATTTCAGTTGCTCGAATGTCTTCAAAATCACACATTCCATTGTTGTGTTTAAATTTCACACCATTGAAAAAGGAAACTGCAAAAAATAACTCTGAATGGGAAACGCGGTGTTGGGTTTCAATAAAAAAACTATACAAAATTATTCTTAATGGGAAACAAAATGTTGGGTTTTAGTTATTTTAATCTCGTGGTTTAAATGTAATGGGTTGTCTCATGGCAGGTTGCTTGCTTCTTAACACCCATGGGTTTTCAACATGGAATGTTACTTGAATGTCTTCCAAATCACACATTCCATTGTTGTGTTTAAATTTCACAACATTGAAAAAAAAGGCGCGAAAAAGAATTCTAAATGGGAAACACAGTGCTAGATTTCAGTTATTTTAATCATCCACTTGAAATGTAAAGGGTTTTGTTATGGTCGATTGCTTGCTTCTTAACACCCACATTTTTGATCCTAGGTTTTTCTTCGACATGGTGCTTCCTGGTGAAGTTGTGGAACACGAAAATGAGCTAGTACCAATCATTTAGCCTAATCTAATTGGGCTTGAGGAGGAACAACTCGACATTGTTTCTAAGCTACGTTTGCTTGCATGGAAGGAAAATTCTAGCTATGCCAAATATTGCAGGGTGATCTTTGTCTTAGATAGAGAGGAAGAGCGAGTGGAATTTAATAATTTTCTTAATGAAATGCTTGCGGAGATTTTACGGGATCCGAAGATTTTGCGAAGATTTGTAATTATGAATAGTGATCGATTTCATAGGGTGTAATGGAAACAGTGTCTGTTATGTAGCCTAGAGCCTTTGAACCCATATTTTATATTGACAAAAAAGGAAATAAGATTGAATCCTTTAGTTTGTAACTATTTTCATGATCACAAATGTCTTTGTGCTTCTGCGATTATTCTTCAATATGACATTTGCTGAGTCGAATAGTGTTGATGTTATATTTGCTAACATTGATAAGAAAAATTCACAAAATAATTCTAAATGGGAAACATGGTGTTGGGTTCGAGTTATTTGAATCTCCTTGTTTAAATGTAGGGGGTTGTGTCATTGTGGGTTGCTTGCTTCTTAAAACAATCCACACTAATTTTAAGTATTCGTCCAATATTGTGATTTCATAGAATGGGGAGAGGTTTCAAATGGAAGAAGCTAGATGAATTGGAGGTGCAAGATGTACAAAATGGAGGCTCTCCTATTTTGTCTTCCAATTTGGAATGGGCTACTATTTCCGTGAACAAGGATAAGGTCCCTGACCTTGTTGTAGCAATTCCTCTTACAAGACTTGATTAGTTCATTCACAGTGAAACATACGTTGAAGGTGTAGAAACAAAAATTTTGGACAAGAAAATAAGAGAACCTACAACCTCCTATGCCGTCTACAACAAAACTTATAGTAAAACAATTTTTTATAAGAGGTTTGTATATATCAACATTCATTTCTATGGCCGAATGATATTTTAATCTCTTAGTTGAACATGATGAGATGATGCCTTTCTTGAAACTCTTGGTGTCAATACAGTCCTAAAGACAATAGAAACCAGCCTCCACCAGAGAAGAAACCACATAAGACGTTTATACAAAAGTGAGGTTGTCAATACCACTTCATGGTAAGGGTTATGGAAGGCAAACCCGATGTTGCCTGTATTATCTACAAAGAAATGTTCCATGTGGATAAAAATGGTGAATTTTTCCATGGCATTCATGACACAGGTGGAGAGAAGTGTTCTATGTTTGCTGCTAATCTATCCACAGAGTGGAAAAGCTATATGGAAAGCCTTTTGCTCATGGATGTCAGTGTATATTCAATAATGGATAGACACATCAAAAATCCTCTATTATGTGGCATGATGTCCAAGAGAGATCAATTCCTTACAAGAAATGATGTAATGAGTGCATGGCGAAAGGTATGCTATACTCACACACAAAAACACAAAGTTGATTCCACCAGTATCCTACTATGGAGTGGAGAAGACTTTGAAAACTTCTTCTACTTTCAATGGCCTAATGGGAACAATATGCCTTTTGTTATCAGGGTTTAGACTCCATGGATGGTGGATAGGATGGTTAGTTGCTTGCATAATTCAATCATCTCGATGGATTCCATGTTTGCAACTAACAAATATGAGGTGAGGCCTTACAAACATTGAAAAATAGTTCTTCATGTTTTCAATGATCTTACAAGTTGTAAACTTCACAATGCTCATGCTGAGTTGTTCTCTCTACAGTACCCATTGTATACTCTCCTCATTTTTGACGAGCAAAAGAGTGGTGTGTCAGCTGCATGGGTAGTCTCCTCACAAAACAAGATTGAGGACATCTCTGTGTGGCTACGTGTATTGCTCGAACATGGAAGTAGAGCTAGGCCTGACTGGAGAATCAATTCATTTTTTACCGATGATGCGACTGCAGAGATCCAAGTCATACAGTATGTGCATCCCTTTCTTCATCTGTGTGCCTTTCTAATTTTCTATTCATCTTCAATGCAACTTTCTCATGTATTCGAGTGGTAAACAATATCGTTTGTATTGTCTATTAGGGTTGTTTTTCAATGTCGTGTGCTTTTATGCCTTTGGCATGTCAAAAGGGCTTGGCTAAAGAAAGTATACAAGTATGCAGCCAAGGAAAGGGAAATGGATGTATTCTGCAGTCTTGGCATGATCATGATGGAAATCATTTACACCGAAGATTACGTCACTCAGCTATTGAACTCTTTCTTTGAGGAGTTCAATGATCAGGCCTAATTCTTAGAGTACTTCAAGAAGACTTGGTGCAAAGGAGAAGGTCGAATTGGTCAGTTGACAAATTTTGTCACCTCACATGATTCGCACCATTCAAATTCTTTGATGGCATATCTAATATGTTGTGGCTTACTTGACTATTGGATGTTTTTGTTCGCAGCCATGTGGGCAAAAAATTGCAGACTATTGCCACATGCCAACCAGGATACGAATGCAGCCATTGAGTCATACCATTACATACTAAAAACTCGGTACTTGTGCGATCGTTTAAAAAAATGCAATAGGAGAATGGACTATTTGTATTACACACTGGTGTATAAAATGGAACCATTCTATAGGCAAAAAGAAAAAGTTGCAGCATTATGGTTTTTTGAAGAACAAAAAATATTTAAATATGTGATCTAGTGTGGAGCGAGCCAAGGCAATTTCAGACGATGACTGTATTCTCGATGAAACAGATCCTGGATGGTACTGGGTGAAAATTCACAGTAGGTCAATGCACTACCTTATTCAGAAATTTTGGGAGCACCTTTTTGTTTGTGACTGCCCTTGGAGTTTGGAGGGGAACACTTGCAAACATGTCATCAAGGTTGCTCACTTGATTAAAAAATCATCTGTCGTTGAAGGGGTGGTCCATGGTAAGTGAATTTCAATTCAAATTGCGTTACTTTATTTGAGTCAATTGTGTTTTTCATTTTCTAGAGCCTAATACAAAATTATTTTGGGTCCTCATTTAGACAGGGGAGGTCAACCAATTGATTCAAACATAGATTTCAACGAGACATTGTCAGATGGGGCCGTAGAAGAAAACAACCCTAATTTTTTGACCCTTGTGCAAGCTCCTTCTATGACTCATGTATATGATGAACATGTGGATAAGTGTCTCTTTGGAAAGACACTAACGAGCTCTTGAAGAAAGTGACACATACACCACCATAATCTCTACAATAGGTGCAGTCATATGCAAAATGCGTGGACAGGTTTGTAGAGGACCTACAAAAATAAAATACATTTCCTTTTGAATTCATTATGGATCCTGATCAAGCTGCAAGTAGCACCATTTGCATGCATCCATGGTTTAGTCCAACCAAGGATCATCATCGACGTCCAACTCGGCATACGAAGCATTCCACACAACAGTCAGATCACCGAACCCCTTTGGATGACTCGTTTCCATTGTCCATGAACAATAGTTTTAATTTGAATGTCAATATGCAATGTCAAACTTCAGGTGCAATTGCTATGGATGTGGCAGAGGATACAACATCTAATAGGGGTGAGTATGAGAAAACCCATTTCAATATCTTTATTGTAATAGGAAATGGTATTGCAGATTCCTTTTTCAGTATGTGCTTGTACCACGCCATGAACTTTATGATTTTGTTTATGGATTCTTTTGTTGACTTCAGCATTCCAAGCTCGAGAAAGGAGTCCTCATCGGCGATTGTCTTTTACGGGTGTAAACCCAATGGAAGGTATGGTTCAAATTTAATAACTTTGCTTACATAAGTCCATTTTTTGGTATAATTTAAGAAGTGTATTTGTTGAATCATGTAGGGGAAGTGAACCATTCAATGTTTGGTTGTTGATCTTTATAAAATATAGAAGACTTCCAATGAAAAATGATGCATACAAGGTGGTAACTGAGGAAAGTGCATTCAAAGGGGCTGAAATTTTGTTGCTAAACCATGGGCAGACATTTTTAAACATGTTTCATGGTGGTAGAGCATGGGAAGGTTTGGAATACAATATTCTATTAAAGCCTCGTTTGATAGAGAATTTTTTGTGCATAAAGTAAGGGTTTAGTAGATCAGTGTTGACTTGAGCCTTTGTATTTGTAAAAGTAGATGATGATTTAAGACCCACTCCTTTCTAGATTTTGGCTAATTGAGTGAATTTCTTGTGGTAGAGTCATGTTTTCAAGCATTCTTTTCAAAACAATAGCATCTCAATTTATGGTATGTAAAAATTGGCACAAATAGGTTTCTGGAATAGAAAATACCTTATGGAACAAACACTTCAAACAAGCTCTTTTTGGTTGTCATGGACCCCTACATAGGCCTATTTACAAAAAAAATAATTAAGCCTATAAAATTCTTCAAGCACGAATAATTAAGACTGACAAGAAGGTGAACTTTGAGACCTTGTTTTGTTAGTCTTCAGAAAATAAAAATGTCAGGCAGAACCCACTGTGTTTTCCATCCTCCAATTGTGATCATTTGCATCTTATGTTCGTAACAGAAATATATTTTGTATAATTCATTACTTCAACTCATGTGATTGCAACAAATAAAATGCTCAAATTATTTTCCATGTTGGAAAAGACACCATCCATACATAATTACTTAGTTA
>CM021103.1:167182836-167247353 GCA_007115665.2 Sequoiadendron giganteum | reverse complement strand
AAATTTTCTCAAAGTTTTCATCTATTTTGAATTTCTCTTTTCAATATAAATTTGAATAGTTCTCCTAGAAACATTTATTAGTTAAAAAATTGTTTGAACTTATCTTCTACTTGATAATTTCTTACTAGAAATTATAGTCATCAATGCTCTACATGAAACACTTGGATAACTAGCTCAAATCTTGTTTCCAATACAATTTAATGTTTCTTGCAAGTTTTAAACAATTTTTTGTTTTAATGAATATGATGAATTTTCATATTATCAACCCCTAACAAATCCAAAATAGTGGTCATTTCTTTTCATCTAAATGAATTTGAAACTAATTGTGCTCTTCCAATTAGATATTTTTCTTCAAAAAATCATCCCATATTCTTTTAGAGCGTGTTTTTATTGTGCTTTCAAATAACATATCTTTAGATGAAATATTATTGAAAAGATAATCCTCATCCATCTCCATAATATTTTCCATACCATAGAAAATATTTCTATTACTAGGTTTAGTTTGTTCTTGTACTTGTATGTCACCTTGGTCATCAATATTTTCCATGGGTTGTTCTTCAGTAGATGTTCCTTCACCCACTTTTCTCTTCTTCTCTCTTGTTCGATCATACTTCCCTGATCTATTCCTTCAATTCACCATCACAAATTGCACTCAAATTTTAATTCACTTTCATACAAATGTACACACATGCTTTCAATGAATGTAGTTAATATTGCATAAATATAACACTAAATATTGTTCATTTATTTTAAAGCCAATGATGGTTTATGGTGTGGATGGAAGGAATGATGACAGTGACCTTATGAAAAGGACTACTCATGGCATCCATTTTGATGTTTGTATTGGATAAAGTTCCCCATGTACTATCATGGAGGTATCACTAACATCATTTGTTTTGTTGATTGGAGAATAGAAAAGACCTTGATGTCTAGGATTTACATAGAATTACATCGGTTCTTAGATTCCTTGCTCATGTAGACGTAGTCCTCTTCCTTGATACTACATTCTTTGACATATTCTCTTTGCGATGGGGTATTTTTCATTTTAGAAACAAGATGAAAACCTATCATTGTGGAAACTATTGCTCAAAATATTCTCTTTTGTGACAAAGCCTGATTTTATAAAACTTGATGATCCTACTTGATAGGATATTTTGGCTCCATTGATATGTGGAATAGATTTTTGTTTGATATATTTGGTCTAATTTTATGAAATATTAGATTTTAATGGTTCTTCAAAATATATCGGTGCTTCCAAGTTGATGTAGAGACCTTCCTTATGGTCATGAACATAGAGTCCTATGAGTTTGACTATAGCTTGATCATTTGAAAATATTTCTAGAGTAGGATACTCCAATTCTAGAAGAAGATCATCTATGTGTCCAAAGGCTCAACAAGTCTCATTTTGGGAAATTACAATGTTTGATCATGGATGGTATAAAGGTCGATGAGAGGATCATTATGGACTTCATGTTCAAGGGTAGGATCTTGGTCAAAAATAGGTGTCTTTTGGATGACATGATTATCTAGAAGGACTTCTTGGATTGACTTAAGGATGGGGTCATGGGATGGAATAGTTCAATCTTGACATGAAGGTGAAGCTACGATTTCATCCTTTGGACTTTGTTGTTTGTTGGACTCAAGGGAACACAAAGAGGGGGGGGTGAATCAGTGTTCAACAAATCTTCGCATTATCAATTTAAAACTTAAACCATTCTATCATAACATTAAAAGAAAGAGGCAAGAATTCAAAGGAAACATTCATAACACCATAGCACATAGATTTTTGCATGGAAACCTTGTTAGGGGAAAAACCACGATGGAGGTTAATCCACAATTTGAGTATTCAAATAATTTTTTTCCAAAAAGAATGCACTTGCATTCAAGCACACTGCCTAGAGATCATTGCTCAAACGAGAAGGCTCACTGCCTTACAAAAGTTCAAATTAAAACCATCTAAAGGATGAACTAAGATAGTAGCATCTATTCATGCCAAGTTATAGTTCTGGTGAAGCTCATAGATTTGATTCTAGATCTTCTTTCTGACTTTTCACTTTTCTTTACTTTGCTCTGCTGTCTTCTGCTCTTCACATCACACATAGAAAAATTCACACTATTTCTCTACTAAAACTCACACCATATTCACACTCCACATATTTGATATCTTCTCACACTACTCCACACATGATGCACCCAAAATGATAAATCCAATCTCATATATATATCTGCTATCAAGGATTTTATCATTCTTATGCTAGCTTCATAAAACATTAAGTTCTTCTCAAATTTTGACAAGATCCACCACTAGTTCTTTATGCACATCCTCCAAATTTGGTTAAGAAAAAGAGAGGACCAAAAAAAACATAATAGATCATGAAAACATTTAATTAATTAATCCTTATACATCCATGATTACTATATTCACTAGGTTGGCCTTCTAACATAGATAACCTATAGATTAGTGCATCAGATCTCCTAGATCATGTACCAGTGAATGCATATCAATATACTTCATGAATAAGGAAATACAAACATCAGAAAACCTTCCTTGGAGATCCAAAACCCAAAACTATAGTTCAGTGAGATATTTAGATCAACTTTTATGCCTATAACTGGATGCCCTATTCTTCCCCCTATTCTGGCAGTGTAAACCAAAACTATACTATAGATCGGATGCATGACTTAGGTTGCCATCAACGACAACACTTACAAGACATATTCCAACAATCTCCCCCTTTGGCATTGATGGAAACACTTAGTGAAAATGGACTAAGTGTCAGAATCATTATAAGTATGATGCTAAATGTTTTTTGCACTCTCTCCCCCTAAGATTTATAAATCATTTTTCACTGCATTCTCTCCCCCTTTGACATCAATGTCAAAGAATAGAAACCATATTCCAAAAATAAAAAACATGTGATCAAAATATCAAAAAATTTAGATTATATATACCAACAATTCTCCCCCTTAGACCAAAACTTCAAAAATTTGAAAAAAATTGACTGCTACTTTAGAAAATTATCTTATAATTTTTCTTCATTTTTGGAAGGAAATTCTTCCAAGAATCTATTGTTATCGTAATGATAATGATCAAACTATTGTTTTTGGATGTTTTGTTGACAATTTCATTAAAGATTCTAGAATTATAATTTCTTCCTCCAGTTTCTCACCTTTCCTTAAAATCTCCACCATCTTCTCCAATTTGCATTTGGTTAGATCCTTCACCTTCCAAAAGGTATCAACAAGTGTGTTCTTGGTTAATTAAATTTTGGTGTGTTCAAAATGTAGCCCCTAAATCCTTTTTTTGATGGTGCCATCTTGATCCTGAAACATGTCAAAGGTTTTTCCAATGCCATTCAGCTCTATTTTAATTTGTTCCAATTTCTCTTTGTAATTACTAACAACATGGGGCCAGTACATGTAATAGTTGTAGATGTTATCAGCTTCTTTGATTCATTGCCTCAACTCATTCATTTTATTCTTTAGTTTGGTAAGTGATACTCTAAAATGCTCCTTCAAGTGAGAGATAACTTCGCCTTCTTCTCTGTCTTTATCTTTAGAGTTCATTGTTTCATTACTGCATAAAATCATTTCCTCAAGTAGAATTTTCTGCAAACTTTCCAATTAGATCTTGCAGGGCTCAACATGAGAATTTAGTACACTCAGAATCATATCTTGATCATATGATGGTCTGAAAGACCATAACTTGGTGATCTTCTGCATTCAACCTTCTTCCTAAATAAGTTGCTATAGATTTTCCTTTGTCAGATCATCTTCTTCCTCACTAGATTTTTCTGGTTCTAATTCATTTTTATGTGGATCCTCAGTTTCTTCATTTGATTCTTTGTCCGGAATATCCACAATCTCCTTTTCTTTACCTTTTCTCTTAATTCTGGGAACTTTGCATTCTAAAGGGTTGTATTCAACAATTTCTTTTTCTCTTTTCTTCTTTTTCTCCATGCCACCAAAAGAGGAACCAACTTCAATTTTTCTTACCAAAAGGAAAATACTGAGTGAACCACACTTTCCAAGCACATTCTTAAATAAAATTTCAAATTATCGATCTCAATCAACCAAGTTCCTAAAATATGAGTATATTTGACTACAAACCGATTCATTTGTTTTCCACACCACAATCAAAGTACTGAGCCTAAAGGGATAGCCTATTTCTTTTATCATTTGCACATTCTCCATTAGTTGGTCCTTTATTAATCCACATAGGTCAAATTCCTGACCTTTGATTATCATCTTGTGATAAATATAGATTGCACTAGCCGAGGTTGCTCCTTCTTGGTTTCTGAAAGGGACTTTACATGAAATTCCATGCATAATGTATTTTGTAACAAGATTCTTGATTGTCACAATTATGAGTGCCCTCTGATCTCTGGTTATCCTGGTTAAGGTTTCGACTTCCTTATTTTGGATGGATTTCTTCCTGTGTATATCTCTAACTTTGCATAATCCAGTCAAATTCTCAATTACCTCCTTTGAGATGATGTACGGTTTTTCCAAAGTTAAAGTATCATTGTACAATTTTCTCAAGATGAATTTGACAAATTCTACATTATCAAAGTACGAAAACTCATTCCAAATATCCAAATTCCTATGTTTGTCTTCTCTCAATTGTTTCAATTTGTTGGGTAATAATAGATTCCTCATGGACTTCATCTTTCTACTATTGTATTCGTCCAAAACTATTGACCTTTCGATTTGTTCAATTTTCATTTCACATTTAGGTTTAACAGCCACACACTAAATTGTATGAAAATTCCGAAGACAATTGAAATACCTGATAGATTTTGAGTTTTGACAGCGAATCAATTTCTCTGCTTCAAAATTCTACTAGCGAGTTCTCTCCTTCTTCTCTTCTTCAATGAAAAGTGATAAATGATGGTTCCAACTTGAATTTTATAGTTTGCACACATGCAATAAATGCATTTTCCCTAATTTTTCTGGGTGCTCTATTTTCTTAGATAGCGATAAGAAAATACTCTTGCGGACTTATGAATTCTCTGAATTTTCTTGTGAAGGTTCTCCAAAACGTTTGCACATCATAAATACACCTTTTTTACCATTCTTCAAATTTTGGTACCATCCATAGATAAGGGAGGAAATATTTTCTTGAAGAACTCCCCCTAGGCCAGTGGCCTGAAATCAATTACTAGAAGAATTACCAAAAGTAGGTTCTAGAGAAGAACCATTTCCAACATTAGACTCATTTTTCCTTACCCATTTCTTTATCATCTCATCTCTTATGTCATTTGTAGTCATTTTTCCTTTTCCTTTGTCATATTCCTGTATGTTTTTTCCTCTGTATACTAGACCTCTTCTATCCACAATTTTGTTTCTATAGAATCTTGCAATGCAACCATACTTATTCCAATTGTAGCACAAAGTGCTTCCTTGTCCAGACCAATCATTCCATTGATTTCTTCTTGATCTGCATTGATTAGCAATATTCCCAAGTCTTCCACATGTCTAACATTCAAAATTGTTTCTATTGATAGAGTAGTTTGACATATTTCAGCATTCATTTGATTTATTACCAAATTTTTTGGATTTCAAACACTGAACAAAAAATGATGAATCTCTTAATTTCATATTACTTCTACACTGAGTAGCAATATGGCCAAAATTATTGCAATAAAAATAGTATCCATTAAAATTTTGAGCATTAGGTTATCTTACCGGATACCTTCCACCTTTGCTCATCAGGTTTTTTTGTCTGAAATTCTTTTGTGTGAGTCTAGAACTTTCCCCTTTTTCATATCCAAGACCTCTCTTATCATTTCCGCTCTTATGTCCTCGAGTCAGCTCATCAAGCTTCACTAAACTAATCTTAAACTTTTCTTTGTACTCATTTGCAGTAGTAAGTTCATTTCTGAGGATAACAATCCGCTTACCAAGTTCTTCTTCTTTGTTTCTGGATTGTTGCAATTCTCTTTCCAGCTGAGTGAATTATTTATTTATTCTTTTGTGTTCATTAGATTTCTCTTTTAAGGACTAAGCTATATTTTCTTCGTTCTTCTTCCTTTCTTCAATTTCTTTAGTAAGCTTCATCACCATAGATTCCATCTCATGCTTCAGGGTAGCATTTTCTCTAGCAAGCTTTCCACTTTCTTCACTTATTTCCTTCAAGGTCTAATTTAGGTGAGCATCATCCATGTTTTCACTCTTTTATTGTTGTATCTGGTCACAAAGATCCTTCCTTTTCTCCCTGGATTTAACAATTTGATCCTTCAACGAATGAATGAATTTCTTAGCATCCCTAAGATTTTCTTTCAATTCCTAGACTTCTTCTTTAGACTGATCAAGGTCATCAAGTGCCACCAAAAGCTAGTGCTGAAGACTAACACAGTCCATCACATTCCAAGATCCACCTCAAGCTACTAAACTTCTTCCAAGGAGCCAAAATCTCTAATACCAATTGTTAGACTCAAGGGAACACTGAGAGGGGGCCAGTGAATCAATGTTCAGTAAATCTTAGCATTATTAATCTGCAACTTAAACCATTATGTCATTACATTAAAAGAAAGATGTAAGAATTGAAAGGAAACATTCATAACACCATAACATAAATATTTTTGCATGGAAACCATATTAGGGGAAAAACGACGGTGGAGGTTAATCCATAATTTGAGTACTCAAATAAAGTTTTTACTATAATAATGCACTTGCATTCAGGCACACTGCCTAGAGCTCACTGCTCAAAATAGAAGGCTCACTACTTTATAAAAGTTCAGATTAAAACCATCTGAAGGATGAATTGAGATAGTAGCATCTATTCATGCCAGGTTACAGTTACGGTGAAGCTCGTAGATTTTATTCTCGATCTTCTTTCTGACTCTACACTTTGCTCTACTCTCTTCTACTCTTCACATCACACAGAGACAAATTTACACTATTACTCTATTTAAATTCACACCATATTCACATTCCACCTATTCACTATCTTCTCACACTACTCCACACATGATGCATCCAAAATGATAAAACCGAAATCATATATATATCTGATATCAAGGATTTGATCATTCTTATGTCAACTTCATAAAACATTAAGTTCTCAAATTTTTGCTAGATCCACCACTAGTTCTTTATGTGCATCCTCCAAAGTTGATTAAGACAAAGAGATGACCAAAAAAAAACATAATAGAGCATGAAAATATTTAACTAATTGCTCCTTATACATCCACGATTACTATATTCGCCAGGTCAACCTTTAGCATAGATAACCAACAAATTAGTGCACCATATCTCCTAGATCGTGTACCAATGAATTCTTATCAATACACTTCACAAATAAGGCAATACAAACATCAACAAACCTTCCTCAAAGATCCACAACCCAAAATAATAGTCTGTTGAGGTATTTAGATCAACTTCTATGCCTATAACTGGATGTCCTGTTCTTCACCCCATTCTGCCAGTGTAAACCAAAACTATACTGTAGATCAAATGCATGACTTAGGTTTCCATCAATGAAAACATTTACAAGCCATATGCCAAAATGTTTTACATGTATCCCAAGGTGTAGGAAATGTGATGTGATTTTTGAGACCATGAGCAAATGTATTTTCTTAACTAAATGTAGCTTGGGATGGAGTGAATAGGAATGGATTAGTTGATGATGAACTAGGATAGGATGTGGACGCTTGGAATGGGTTGATGGATGATGGACTAGGATAGGATGTGGAGGATTGGAAGGAATTAGTGGAAGGTTGGTTTTCCTTGTTAAGGTTAGGATAGGGATGACTAATAGACATTTGTTGTGGACAAATGGCGAGTGACTCTTGATATTGAGGGTAGTTGGATGGAGGAATAAATATTATGGATTGTTGGTAAGATGGGTAGATGGATGGTTGAGTTGATACTATGGGTGATTGGGATGGAAATTGATCCATTATGTCTTGAATTCTATGGCTTGTTGGTATTGACCATTGTGGAGTAATTGGTATTCATTTTGACTATGGAGAATATCAAGGTGAATTGAAGACATGGCAGCGAGGTGAAGTCTAGAAAATTAAAATACAAAGGTATGACTTAGGTGTAAGGTATGAAACCTAAGCTATGTTTTTTGTACTTTTGAAGATATAGGGATGCCTAATAATGATACCATGATTAAGAGTCAAGGTGATAATATTCAAGGTGTGAATAAGGTAATGTCGCAATGATCAAAATCAGAAGAATGTCTATGACTAGGGTATGCAAGATGTGAGATGAAGGGATGGAGTACTATGACCTAGGATGAAGTCTAAAACCTCTAGTGAACTGAAGATACGATTGCTAATCAAACTAAGATAGGTATAACAACTAATTTGATTATCAATGACCTTGGGTATATTACGGATAGGATATGTTGACAAGGTGGTCTCAAATTGGATTAATGAGTTGACAAACCAACCTAAATGATGAAGGACTACAATGATTTTTTTCTAAAAGATAAGATAAATAGAATAAAAATTTGAAGTTATGATCTATTCTAAGTTTGATGAACTTCCTAATCAAGAGGTTTATGCAAGCTTAAAAAATGACAGGTAAAAATTTGACCTATGAGGAATGTCTAATGCAAAAAGATGAGGTGATAGATGAATGGATAATGATAAAAATGAGGTGATAAAGTCCTTAGTCTAAACAAATCAAAACTTAAGCTCATTTTGGATATGTAGGCCTAGTTCATTTCAGGGTTAAAATGTTGTGAGTTTTGGGTGTGGTGTTTGATTTGTATTGGCAATGTTTGTTTGAACACACACACAAAACACAATAATTTTTTTTTTTTTGAGTGACTTTGATACAAAATTAAAGAATGTCTGAGTAGGGTCTTATGTTAGTCCCAAAATTGTGTCACTGGTATTGAAAAATTTTGAGAACACTTGTAAGCAAGCACAAACTAGGCTAGAAATTGGATACTACCTACTAATTCCCTACTTGGATTTCTCCAAACACTAAAACAAATCAAACAACTAGAGATCTTAGTGACACTGGTTCCCCATTACATGGCATGGGGAAACCAAGTTCTCTTATCTTGAAGATACAAAGACCTCGATAGATTTTATGTCTCTACAATGAATAGTAGAATGTAGAGCAACTTCGGAGGTTTGACCTCCTTCACCAGTGAGTAAAATGGATTTGGGCTGCTACAAGAAATGGTTCTTATTGTGTGTTTTAGAGAAATATTAGTGCCTATACATGTGGAAAGATTATCTCAATTAAGAGGCCTCTTAGTCTCTTCCTAAGAAAGGATTTTGATGTAGCTCACAAATACTAGGGGTGGCACTTTTCGGCATAGGACATCCTCACCAGGTGATCAAAGACTTTCCCAATGGTCACAAAAATTTATATTATGGATCCAAACAAAGTGCCACTTGGGTCATTCCCACAAGTTGGGAGGCAAGCCCTCTAAGGGATTAATATAACAAAAATGATGGGTTTGGTTTTTGATCACCGAGTTTGTACAAGGTGAGAGCACAAATCTATCATCTCAAGCAAAAAAACCATTGGTTCATTAACCCCCCATATTCAAAAGCAAAAAGAAAGTGATGGGTCTGGCTACTGATCACCGATTTTGCACAAGGTGAGAGCATACACCTACCACCTCATGAAAAATTAACCCCCCCTAATTATTCTATGTGAAAATAGACACTTAAAATAAAGAAAATTAAGGAGAGCCTTGTAAAACCACTTATTAGAAATTTAAGCCTTTGGTCTTCAACACATGAAAGTTTAAATTTTCATTTTAATTCTTTGACATGCGAAGTAGAAAAAATGCAAGTCAACAAAGATTAGCCACAAAATTAAAACTAAACTAGAATGGAAAATAACATTAATCTAGCAAATGAAAATTTAAATACAAAACTTAATCTAATCTAGTTAACAAAAATCAACTTTATCTAATTAATCTAAATTAATATAAATCTAAACTAAATTAATCAGATTAAATAATCTAACAAAAATCAATCTATATTAATTAATATAGATTAATGTAAATCAAAATTGAATGAACAAAATGAATTAATCTAACAAAACTTAGAGAACCTAGAATTGGTGATCAATGATAATAAAATCTAAGAATTTAATTCATATATCTCATATTAGGTGGTTTCTCTAAATTTCCTGGGTAAGCTCGATATCATCATGTAATGTAAGAAAAGATGATGAAGCATGAATATGCATACATGATCTAGGCTTACAAAATAGATCATCAATGTACATTGAAAAATGCATGAAAAACATACACATGAACATACATGGATACATACATAACATGACGAGAACATTATAGTGTGGGGCCTGCCAAATGCATGAGACTGGTGGAGGGGACATAATGTCAGATCTACGGTCAGGCAAGAGCTAACGGCGCCGTCAGGTGCATTTTCTCGCCTGTTGATGGGTAGAAAAAGCGAGCGGGTTAGCTTCATCGGTAAGTTTCTTGTGCGGCTCAGGAAAAGTAGAAGGGAATGACATGGGCCTTTTTTGTTTGGAGAAAGCAAGGCAAAAATACTATTTGTTTCCTGTTTCCTGTTTGCACATTGAAAAGGAAAGCTGAAGATCTGAGAGCATGTGCACGAATTCGAGGAGAATATCGACCAAATTAGATAAAGTGTGGAGTGCATGTGGAGGATTTAGAGGAGAATACACACGAAATCGAAGTGAGGGGTAATTTTGTTGCAAGCAGAGGATTTTACAAATTCTTTGGGTTTGAAATTTGGGAAACAAAAGGTGGAGTATTTCAGTTGTTTGAATGTCTTCAAAATCACACATTCCATTGTTGTGTTTCAATTTTGCACCATTGAAAAAAGAAACTACAAATAATAATTTTGAATGGGAAACGCAATGGAGGCTTTCAATAAAAAAAACTATACAAAATTATTCTCAATGGGAAACACAGTGCTGGGTTTCATTTTTTTGAATCTCCTTGTTTTAATGTAGAGCGTTTTACAAGTTCTTTGTTTTTGAAATTTGGGAAACAAAATGTGGAGTATTTTGGTTGCTCGCATGTCTTCAAAATCACACATTGCATTGTTGTGTTTCAATTTCGCACCATTGAAAAAAGAAACAGCAAAAAATAATTTTGAATGTGAAACGTAGTGTTGGGTTTCAATAAAAAAACTTGTCCAAAATTATTCTCAATGGGAAACACAGTGTTGGGTTTCAATTTTTATAATCTCCTTGTTTTAATGTAGAGGGTTTTAGAAGTTCTTTGTCTTTGAAATTTGGGAAATAGAATGTGGAATATTTCAGTTGTTGGAATGTCTTAAAAATCACACATTCCATTGTTGTGTTTCAATTTTGCACCATTGAAAAAAGAAACTGCAAAAAATAGAGGGTTTTAAATGTTCTTTGTGTTTGAAATTTGGGAAACAAAATGTGGAGTATTTTAGTTGTTTGAATTTCTTCAAAATCACACATTCCATTGTTGTGTTTCAATTTCGCACAATTTAAAAAAAAACTGCAAAAAAATAATTCTGAATGGGAAACGCAGTGGTGGGTTTCAATACAAAAACTGTACAAAATTATTCTCAATGGGAAACACAGTACTAGGTTTCTTTTTTTGAAACTCCTTGTTTTAATGTAGAGGGTTTTACAAGTTGTCTATTTTTGAAATTTGGGAAATAGAATGTGGAGTATTTCGGTTGCTCAAATGTATTCAAAATAACACATTCCATTGTTGTGTTTCAATTTCGCACTATTGAAAAAAAAAATGCAAACACTAATTTTTTATGGGAAATGCAGTGCTAGGTTTCAATAAAAAAAATTGTCTGAAATTATTCTCAATGAGAAACACAGTGTTGGGTTTCATATTTTTTAATCTCCTTGTTTTAATGTAGAGGGTTTTATAAGTTATTTGTCTTTGAAATTTGGGAAACATAATGTGGAGTATTTCAGTTGGTCGATTATCTTCAAAATCACACATTTCATTGTTGTGTTTCAATTTCACACCATTGAAAAAAGAAACTGCAAAAAATAAAGGGTTTTACAAGTTCTTTGTGTTTGAAATTTGGGAAACAGAATGCAGAGTATTTCAGTTGTTCGAATGTCTTAAAAATCACACATTCCATTGTTGTGTTTCAATTTTGCACCATTGAGAAAAGAAACTGCAAATAATAATTCTGAATGGGAAGCGCAGTGGAGGCTTTCAATAAAAAAAACTATACAAAATTATTCTCAATGGGAAAAAGAGTGCTGGGTTTCATTTTTTTGAATCTCCTTGTTTTAATGTAGAGGGTTTTACAAGTTCTTTGTTTTTGAAATTTGGGAAATAAAATGTGGAGTATTTTGGTTGCTCGAATGTCTTCAAAATCAGACATTGCATTTTTGTGTTTCAATTTCGCACCATTGAAAAAAGAAATAGCAAAAAATAATTTTGAATGTGAAACGTAGTGTTGGGTTTCAATAAAAAAACTTGTCCAAAATTATTCTCAATGGGAAACAGAGTGTTGGGTTTCAATTTTTTTAATCTCCTTAATTTAATGTAGAGGGTTTTAGAAGTTCTTTGTCTTTGAAATTTGGGAAACAGAATGTGGAGTATTTCAGTTGTTGGAATGTCTTAAAAATCACACTTTCCATTGTTGTGTTTCAATTTCGCACCATTGAAAAAAGAAACTGCAAAAAATAGAGGGTTTTAAATGTTCTTTGTGTTTGAAATTTGGGAAACAAAATGTGGAGTATTTTAGTTGTTTGAATTTCTTCAAAATCACACATTCCATTGTTGTGTTTCAATTTCGCACAATTTTAAAAAAACCTACAAAAAAATATTTCTGAATGGGAAATGCAGTGGTGGGTTTCAATACAAAAATTGTACAAAATTATTCTCAATGGGAAACATAGTACTAGGTTTCTTTTTTTTGAAACTCCTTGTTTTAATGTAGAGGATTTTACAAGTTGTTTGTTTTTTAAATTTGGGAAATAGAATGTGGAGTATTTCGGTTGCTCGAATGTCTTCAAAATCACATATTCCATTGTTGTGTTTCAATTTCGCACTATTGAAAAAAAAACTGCAAACACTAATTTTTTATGGGAAACGCAGTGCTGGGTTTCAATAAAAAAAACTATCCAAAATTATTCTCAATGGAAAACACAGTGTTGGGTTTCATTTTTTTTAATCTCCTTGTTTTAATGTAGAGGGTTTTACAAGTTATTTATCTTTGAAATTTGGGAAACATAATGTGGAGTATTTGAGTTGCTCGAATGTCTTCAAAATCACACATTTCATTGTTGTGTTTCAATTTTGCACCATTGAAAAAAGAAACTGCAAAAAATAGAGGGTTTTACAGGTTCTTTGTGTTTGAAATTTGGGAAATAGAATGCAGAGTATTTTAGTTGTTCGAATGTCTTCAAAATCACACATTCCATTGTTGTGTTTCAATTTTGCACCATTGGAAAAAGAAATTGCAAAAGTAATTCTGAATGGGAAACACAGTGCTGGGTCTCAATAAAAAAAATGTACAAAATTATTCTCAATGGGAAACACAGTGTTGGGTTTCATTTTTTTGAATCTCCTTGTTTTAATGTAGAGGGTTTTACAAGTTCTTTGTTTTTGAAATTTGGGAAATAGAATGTGTAGTATTTCAGTTGCTCGAATGTCTTCAAAATCACACATTCCATTGTTTTGTTTCAATTTCGCACCATTGAAAAAAGAAACAGCAAAAAATAATTTTGAATGGAAAACGTAGTGGTGGATTTCAATAAAAAATCTATACAAAATTATTCTCAATGGGAAACACAGTGCTGGTTTCCATTTTTTTGAATCTTCTTGTTTTAATGTAGAAGGTTTTACAAGTTCTTTGTTTTTTAAATTTGGGAAATAGATGTGGAGTATTTCGGTTGCTCGAATGTCTTCAAAATCACACATTCCATTGTTGTGTTTCAATTTCGCACCATAGAAAAAAGAAATTGCAAAAAATAATTTTGAATGGGAAACGCAGTGCTAGGTTTCAATAAAAAAAACCGTCCAAAATTATTCTCAATGGGAAACACAGTTTTAGGTTTCATTTATTTTAATCTCCTTATTTTAATGTAGAGGGTTTTACAAGTTCTTTGTCTTTTAAATTTAGGAAATAAAATGTGGAGTAATTTGTTTGCTCAAATGTCTTCAAAATCACACATCCCATTGTTGTGTTTCAATTTCGCACCATTGAAAATTGAAACTGCAAAAAAAATTCTGAATGGGAAACACAGTGCTGGGTCTCATTAAAAACAGTGTACAAAATTATTTTCAATTGGAAACACAGTGCTGGGTTTCATTTTTTTGAATCTCCTTGTTTTAATGTAGAGGGTTTTACAAGTTTTTTGTTTTTTAAATTTGGGAAACAGAATATGGAGTATTTCAGTTGCTCAAATGTCTTCAAAATCACGCATTCCTTTGTTGTGTTTCAATTTCATACCATTGAAAAAATAAACTGCAAAAAATAATTTTGAATGGGAAACACAGTGCTAGGTTTCAATAAAAAAAACTGTCCAAAATTATTCTCAATGGGAAACACAGTGCTGGGTTTCATTTTTTTTAATCTCCTTGTTTTAATGTAGAGGCTTTTACAAGTTCTTTGTCTTTGAAATTTGGGAAATAGAATGTGGAGTATTTCAGTTGCTCAAATGTCTTCAAAATCACACATTCCATTGTTGTGTTTTAATTTCGCACCATTGAAAAAAGAAACTGCAAAAAATAGAGGGTTTTACAAGTTCTTTGTGTTTGAAATTTGGGAAACCGAATGCAGAGTATTTAAGTTGTTCGAATATCTTAAAAATCACACATTCCATTATTGTGTTTCAATTTCGCACCATTGAAAAAAGAAACTACAAACATAATTTTGAATGGGAAATGCAGTGGTGGGTTTCAAATAAAAAAACTACACAAAATTATTCTCAATGGGAAACACAATGCTGGGTTTCATTTTTTTGAATCTCCTTGTTTTAATGTAGAGGGTTTTACAAGTTTTTTGTGTTTGAAATTTGGTAAACCCAATGTGGAGTATTTCAGTTGCTCGAATGTCTTCAAAATCACACATTCCATTGTTGTGTTTAAATTTCACACCATTGAAAGAGGAAACTGCAAAAAATAACTCTGAATGGGAAACGCAGTGTTGGGTTTCAATAAAAAAACTATACAAAATTATTCTTAATGGGAAACAAAATGTTGGGTTTCAGTTATTTTAATCTCGTGGTTTAAAAGTAATGGGTTGTCTCATGGCAGGTTGCTTGCTTCTTAACACCCATGGGTTTTCAACATGGAATGTTACTTGAATGTCTTCCAAATCACACATTCCATTGTTGTGTTTAAATTTCACAACATTGAAAAAAAAGGCGCGGAAAAGAATTCTAAATGGGAAACACAGTGCTAGATTTCAGTTATTTTAATCATCCACTTGAAATGTAAAGGGTTTTGTTATGGTCGATTGCTTGCTTCTTAACACCCACATTTTTGATCCTAGGTTTTTCTTCGACATGGTGCTTCCTGGTGAAGTTGTGGAACACGAAAATGAGCTAGTACCAATCATTTAGCCTAATCTAATTGGGCTTGAGGAGGAACAACTCGACATTGTTTCTAAGCTACGTTTGCTTGCATGGAAGGAAAATTCTAGCTATGCCAAATATTGCAGGGTGATCTTTGTCTTAGATAGAGAGGAAGAGCGAGTGGAATTTAATAATTTTCTTAATGAAATGCTTGCGGAGATTTTACGGGATCCGAAGATTTTGCGAAGATTTGTAATTATGAATAGTGATCGATTTCATAGGGTGTAATGGAAACAGTGTCTGTTATGTAGCCTAGAGCCTTTGAACCCATATTTTATATTGACAAAAAAGGAAATAAGATTGAATCCTTTAGTTTGTAACTATTTTCATGATCACAAATGTCTTTGTGCTTCTGCGATTATTCTTCAATATGACATTTGCTGAGTCGAATAGTGTTGATGTTATATTTGCTAAATTTGTGAATTCTAAAAGAAATCATCTTGTCAAATTAGTTTGTTGTTTTTATCTTTCCTTGTCTCAATATGGAATGTTACAATATAGTATGACTATCTTCCAAATCACACATTCCATTGTTGTGTATAAATTTCAGTTGATTGATAAGAAAAATTCACAAAATAATTCTAAATGGGAAACATGGTGTTGGGTTCGAGTTATTTGAATCTCCTTGTTTAAATGTAGGGGGTTGTGTCATTGTGGGTTGCTTGCTTCTTAAAACAATCCACACTAATTTTAAGTATTCGTCCAATATTGTGATTTCATAGAATGGGGAGAGGTTTCAAATGGAAGAAGCTAGATGAATTGGAGGTGCAAGATGTACAAAATGGAGGCTCTCCTATTTTGTCTTCCAATTTGGAATGGGCTACTATTTCCGTGAACAAGGATAAGGTCCCTGACCTTGTTGTAGCAATTCCTCTTACAAGACTTGATTAGTTCATTCACAGTGAAACATACGTTGAAGGTGTAGAAACAAAAATTTTGGACAAGAAAATAAGAGAACCTACAACCTCCTATGCCGTCTACAACAAAACTTATAGTAAAACAATTTTTTATAAGAGGTTTGTATATATCAACATTCATTTCTATGGCCGAATGATATTTTAATCTCTTAGTTGAACATGATGAGATGATGCCTTTCTTGAAACTCTTGGTGTCAATACAGTCCTAAAGACAATAGAAACCAGCCTCCACCAGAGAAGAAACCACATAAGACGTTTATACAAAAGTGAGGTTGTCAATACCACTTCATGGTAAGGGTTATGGAAGGCAAACCCGATGTTGCCTGTATTATCTACAAAGAAATGTTCCATGTGGATAAAAATGGTGAATTTTTCCATGGCATTCATGACACAGGTGGAGAGAAGTGTTCTATGTTTGCTGCTAATCTATCCACAGAGTGGAAAAGCTATATGGAAAGCCTTTTGCTCATGGATGTCAGTGTATATTCAATAATGGATAGACACATCAAAAATCCTCTATTATGTGGCATGATGTCCAAGAGAGATCAATTCCTTACAAGAAATGATGTAATGAGTGCATGGCGAAAGGTATGCTATACTCACACACAAAAACACAAAGTTGATTCCACCAGTATCCTACTATGGAGTGGAGAAGACTTTGAAAACTTCTTCTACTTTCAATGGCCTAATGGGAACAATATGCCTTTTGTTATCAGGGTTTAGACTCCATGGATGGTGGATAGGATGGTTAGTTGCTTGCATAATTCAATCATCTCGATGGATTCCATGTTTGCAACTAACAAATATGAGGTGAGGCCTTACAAACATTGAAAAATAGTTCTTCATGTTTTCAATGATCTTACAAGTTGTAAACTTCACAATGCTCATGCTGAGTTGTTCTCTCTACAGTACCCATTGTATACTCTCCTCATTTTTGACGAGCAAAAGAGTGGTGTGTCAGCTGCATGGGTAGTCTCCTCACAAAACAAGATTGAGGACATCTCTGTGTGGCTACGTGTATTGCTCGAACATGGAAGTAGAGCTAGGCCTGACTGGAGAATCAATTCATTTTTTACCGATGATGCGACTGCAGAGATCCAAGTCATACAGTATGTGCATCCCTTTCTTCATCTGTGTGCCTTTCTAATTTTCTATTCATCTTCAATGCAACTTTCTCATGTATTCGAGTGGTAAACAATATCGTTTGTATTGTCTATTAGGGTTGTTTTTCAATGTCGTGTGCTTTTATGCCTTTGGCATGTCAAAAGGGCTTGGCTAAAGAAAGTATACAAGTATGCAGCCAAGGAAAGGGAAATGGATGTATTCTGCAGTCTTGGCATGATCATGATGGAAATCATTTACACCGAAGATTACGTCACTCAGCTATTGAACTCTTTCTTTGAGGAGTTCAATGATCAGGCCTAATTCTTAGAGTACTTCAAGAAGACTTGGTGCAAAGGAGAAGGTCGAATTGGTCAGTTGACAAATTTTGTCACCTCACATGATTCGCACCATTCAAATTCTTTGATGGCATATCTAATATGTTGTGGCTTACTTGACTATTGGATGTTTTTGTTCGCAGCCATGTGGGCAAAAAATTGCAGACTATTGCCACATGCCAACCAGGATACGAATGCAGCCATTGAGTCATACCATTACATACTAAAAACTCGGTACTTGTGCGATCGTTTAAAAAAATGCAATAGGAGAATGGACTATTTGTATTACACACTGGTGTATAAAATGGAACCATTCTATAGGCAAAAAGAAAAAGTTGCAGCATTATGGTTTTTTGAAGAACAAAAAATATTTAAATATGTGATCTAGTGTGGAGCGGGCCAAGGCAATTTTAGATGATGACTGTATTCTCGATGAAATAGATCCTGGACGGTACTGGGTGAAAATTCAAAGTAGGTCAATGCACTACCTTATTCAGAAATTTTGGGAGCACCTTTTTGTTTGTGACTTCCCTTGAAGTTTGGAGGGGAACACTTGCAAACATGTCATCAAGGTTGCTCACTTGATTAAAAAATCATCTGTCGTTGAAGGGGTGGTCCATGGTAAGTGAATTTCAATTCAAATTGCATTACTTTATTTGAGTCAATTGTGTTTTTCATTTTCTAGAGCCTAATACAAATTTATTTTGGGTCCTCATTTAGACAGGGGAGGTCAACCAATTGATTCAAACATAGATTTCAAGGAGACATTGTCAGATGGGGCCGTAGACGAAAACAACCCTAATTTTATGACCCTTGTGCAAGCTCCTTCTATGACTCATGTATATGATGAACATGTGGATAAGTGTCTCTTTGGAAAGACACTAATGAGCTCTTGAAGAAAGTGACACATACACCACCATAATCTCTATAATAGGTGCAGTCATATGCAAAATGCGTGGATAGGTTTGTAGAGGACCTACGAAAATAAAATGCATTTCCTTTTGAATTCATTATGGATCCTGATCAAGCTGCAAGTAGCACCATTTGCATGCATCCATGGTTTAGTCCAACCAAGGATTGTCATCGACGTCCAACTCGGCATACGAAGCATTCCACACAACAGTCAGATCATCGAACCCCTTTGGATGACTCCTTTCCATTGTCCATGAACAATAGTTTTAATTTGAATGTCAATATGCAATGTCAAACTTCAGGTGCAACTGCTATGGATGTGGCATAGGATACAACATCTAATAGGGGTGAGTATGAGAAAACCCATTTCAATATCTTTACTGTAATAGGAAATGGTATTGCAGATTCATTTTTCCAGTATGTGCTTGTACCACGCCATGAACTTTATGATTTCGTTTATGGATTCTTTTGTTGACTTCAGCATTCCAAGCTCGAGAAAGGAGTCCTCATCGGCGATTGTCTTTTATGGGTGTAAACCCAATGGAAGGTATGGTTCAAATTTAATAACTTTGCTTACATAAGTCCATTTTTTGGTATAATTTAAGAAGTGTATTTGTTGAATCATGTAGGGGAAGTGAACCATTCAATGTTTGGTTGTTGATCTTTATAAAATATAGAAGACTTCCAATGAAAAATGATGCATACAAGGTGGTAACTGAGGAAAGAGCATTCAAAGGGGCTGAAATTTTGTTGCTAAACCATGGGCAGACATTTTTAAACATGTTTCATGGTGGTAGAGCATGGGAAGGTTTGGAATATAGTATTCTATTAAAGCCTCGTTTGATAGAGAATTTTTTGTGCATAAAGTAAGGGTTTAGTAGATCAGTGTTGACTTGAGCCTTTGTATTTGTAAAAGTAGATGATGATTTAAGACCCACTCCTTTCTAGATTTTGGCTAATTGAGTGCATTTCTAGTGGTAGAGTCATGTTTTCAAGCATTCTTTTTAAAACAATAGCATCTCAATTTATGGTATGTAAAAATTGGCACAAATAGGTTTCTGGAATAGAAAATACCTTATGGAACAAACACTTCAAACAAGCTCTTTTTGGTTGTCGTGGACCCCTACATAGGCCTATTTACAAACAAAATAATTAAGCCTATAAAATTCTTCAAGCACGAATAATTAAGACTGACAAGAAGGTGAACTTTGAGACCTTGTTTTGTTAGTCTTCAGAAAATAAAAATGTCAGGCAGAACCCACTGTGTTTTCCATCCTCCAATTGTGATCATTTGCATCTTGTGTTCGTAACAGAAATATATTTTGTATAATTCATTACTTCAACTCATGTGATTGCAAGAAATAAAATGCTCAAATTATTTTCCATGTTGGAAAAGACACCATCCATACATAATTACTTAGTTATGAAAAGTTTTCTTTCGCTTTCAATATTTTTTACCAACTGTTTCATGTGTTTCTAATTAGAGAATATTGTTGTATGTGCTGAAATTTTTGTTCTCTTTCCTTTCAGACATTGTTCTTCCCACTATTTGAATTGTGTGTTTCCATATGCCCTTTTGAGATACTACATGTGTCGCCTCATTCAGTTCAAACAATAGGTACAATCTCTTTAGTGCATACATTATATAAATAAGTCCACTTTGCTTGCTTATGTTTTCACTGTTTCCATTGCATTGACAATGTCCTTCTAATTACAGAATGTAGGTCTACCATCTAAAATAGTTGTTTTGTCTTTCATTTTAGGAATTTACAGCCTCTTGCTGTAGTCCTATAGAAGATGTCTCACAGTTCTCGAGCGTGGGTGGCTAGTTGGTTGACCAACTACCACCCATATCTTCCATGCAATATTCTTGCTCGAATCGAGGAACTTGGCCTCCCGTACAGGTTGCGGGAAAAGATGTTAACGAGAATTAATAGAAAAGGTCCAAACCACACATATTTGCAATATGATAAATATGCTCACTTCTTCAACAACATCTTCAGAGTTTGGGTGCATATAGGAATGGATGTTCAATATTAAAATCTACAAATAGAGATTGTCAATTTATGTGATTGGCCAATGTCTGTTTACCGAGAAATTTGAGACCTTTTCCTAGCTGGATGCATATGGAAGGTGTGCATTAGACCAGCAATTATCATATAGAGGCACAATCTTACGGATCAAGTGAGCATGAGGTTTACGAGATTCCTCAAGGAGGAATATTTGATTAGTAAACACAAAGGTCCTATGGAGGAATGGTTGTTGGCCGTGTTGAAATTCAACCACATTATCAGGTTTGAGATCCACCATGTCAGGCCCTCCTTTAGGCTGCTATATGAGAATTATGGGGTGCCAACATTGTATTCTGTCAATTCCACCTTGACAATCAGAGTGCAACAAATGCTTCCAGATGCCGACAACATAGAGATTATACCTATTCGTAAATGGTTGACAAAATCTTCAGTGTGACCAGTATTAAATGTGCATTGTAATTTTGTACAGATTGTGTAATATTGATTCATATTGTTATTATAAAATTTGATGATGAACTTGAATGCACTATTTTGTTACAGTTTGTGTTTTCCATTTTGCAACTTTTCTTGTGCATCTTCTCATCAAAATGCATAAGGATATTGAAATGGAATGCTGAAATGGAATATCAAAATCTGCAACTTTTCTTGTCTTCTTACTGTGTGCATAACACTAGTTGTTGTCTTCTTACTATTTTTATTTATGGGGTGTCATAAAACAAGAAACTGAAGTTGAAAAGACTATTTTTGTTATAGTCCAGAAAAGAAAATAAGTGAGACACAACCCATTGTGCTTTCCATGATGCTACTATTAAGTGAATAATGTGTTGGGTAGAGATCGAACAAGAGTGTTTTGCTGAAAGCAAGGGTTCTTATAAATTATGAAGCTTAGATTCAATCCATTGTCCTCTTACTGTGTGCGTAACACTAGCTGTTGTCTTCTTACTATTTTTGCTAGAGTAAGGGGTGTCATAAAACAAGAAACTGAAGTTTACAAGACTATTTTGTTACAGTTCACAAAAATAACAAAGTGAGGCAAAACCCACTATGCTTTCCATGATGCAACTATTACATGAATAATGTGTTGGGCAGAGATCGAACAAGAGTGTTTTGCTGAAAGTAAGGGTTGCTAGAAATTATGAAGTTCAGATTCAATACATTTTCCTCTAACTTTGTGCATAACACTAGTTGTTGTCTTCTTACTATTTTTGCAAAGTCAAGGACAACCAATTGTGTTTTCCATACTGCAACATTCAAGTAAATTTTTTGTTGGAAACATATGAATAGGTAGTGAGCAAGACTATTTTTCTTAACGAAAGAGGTCTCATAAGACAAGAAAGGGGAGTTGAAAACATTATTTTGTTACATTCCGGAAAAAAAAAAGAAGTGAGCCACAACCCATTGTGTTTTCCATGATGCTACTGTTATGTGAATTTTGTGTTGGAAACTGTAACAATGAGAAATTTCTATTTAGGTTAGTAAACTATAATATGCAATGAAACCTAAAAACCCATTAGTTGGTAATGGAGTGCAAAGGAATAGATGAACAATCTTATAGATGGTCTTCATCCTCCATGACTAACCTCCATCACAGCTTCTTAATTTGCTAAATATGATTGTTTGCCCTTAGATTTGTGAAGAGCAAGCCAACAGAAATGACAAGCCCTAAGAAAATGTTGAAGGATTTGAAATGACCTAGATGTAAACTATGCCCTATTGCAAATAGTAAACATCTACAATTTCTAAGCTAATGTCAAATGAAAGCCTAGATATGCTATGATAAACATGCTAAAATCTCTAAAATATGACAATGTAAGATAAAAACATGAAAGTATAAGACGTGAGATGCCAAAATATGGAAATGCAAGATGCTAAGAGATCTCTAAAATATGACAATGCAAGATGATATGAGAGAGAGATATAATAATGGATAGCCAGGGATCCCAAAATGAAGACAAAATTGACATTTTATAAAAAATGCAATTTTGTATGGACAGATGAGATTAAAGATTGACAAATGCCCTAGAATCTATGGACAAGATTCAATATGACAACCCACAATTAGGGTTAGGGCAATATTAGGTTAAATTCAAAATGAATGGACAAGATTGATTTTAAGAAAAATCAAATCAAGAGTTGACAATGCATGTGACAAGGCACACAAAACGAAGTTGTTGGGGAATCAAATAATAATAAAATTATTTGATTCAAGAGAGAATGTTGACTTTTTAAATTAAAAACTATTTTAATTCAAAAAGGGGTGGGGTCATGTGACAGTAAATAAATTAAATTAAATTATTTACTAAAGAGGGAATTTAGAAAGGGAGACTTATTTTAAATAAATAAGATTTATTTAAAATGAGCACAATAAAAGAGGAGAAATTAAATAATAAAATTATTTAATTCAAGTGGTGGGACTATTTTAAATAAATGATTTTATTTAAAATGAGGAGAATGTGAAGATGGCCATAATTAAATAAATAAAAGAATTTATTTAATTATAAGAGGAATTTAAATTAGAGATTAATTAAATAAATAAAGTTATTTATTTAATAATCAAGAGGACATAATGGACAAGGATAATTAAATAAATTAAGAAATTTATTTAATTATAGAAAGACATTAGACAATTAGTGACGTAATTAAATAAATAAATAAAATTTATTTATTTAATAATCATGAAGAATAAAAAAGATATGAATTAATTAAATAATCATGAATTATTTAATTAATAGTCGAATGTGGACCAAGGACATAATTAAAATGTCTTAATTATGCTAGGAAGAAAGAGATTAGAAATAGAGCTTGCAAGCCTAGGTCATTTTTATGTGTCTACATTTGCCCCTCTTTGTCATAATGTAGCTTGTTGCATTGTGGCAAAGTAAATAAGTCAAACATATGCCGCAGTGCAAAATAGGATGAGGAAGAATGACGAGAAGGGTTGCGGTATGCCCCCTCGGGAGGATAGACGGTTTCCAAGAACATGGGTGTGCTCTTGAAATGGATGGGAAGATTAGAAGACGACAAAACAAGAAACTGTTAGTAAAAGATATAGATGATGATATGAATGTAATGCCTATATGAGATGCATGTTAGTGCCTAGATCAAATCCTTCAACGTTTACCATAGGACTTTAATATTTATTGCTCTTTTAATCATCATTGGGCAGATTATTGTAATGGCCAACAAACACCATGATATGACATAAATCTAGCTATGCAAGGTCATACCATCACGTAAGACAAGCAGTCACAAACAAGGATGATCACAACTCATACTAAGAGTGCAATTTTCCCCAGTCATTTTGTCATAACCCACCGCAAGCAGAAAAAGACAAGGACAAACCATGAAACGTCGTTGCTTCTCTAAATCCTGTTTCCAAGACATCCTCGAGAAACTAGTAACATGATTTCCAAAATAACAAAATAATGCCACCATCATGATACATCGTTGTTTTTCTAAATCTCGTAGTCAGGACATTGCTAAGAAACTAGTAACATGAGTGTCAAAAGACAAGACAAATGTCATGAGACATCGTTGTTTCTCTAAATCCTGTTTTGGGGATCTCGTTGAAAAACTAGTAACATGATGACAAGGCCAAAGAAAAATGCCATGTATTTTCCAAGTGTTTTAATGTGAAAATGTTGGATTTGATGATGCCGAAAATGCCAAGCGATATCAAATTTAGGAAGGACACATCCTGAATGACGTTGATATCTAGGAGATCAATTCTCTGAGTTAGGAGAATCCATCCAAATGCCAGATGATGACTGATGATGCTTAGGAAGGACACATCCAAAAGAATAAATAAATGATGAGAGTTGCTCCTCAGAAGGACAAATCTAAAGAAGAACCCAAATTTTTGCTAGGTTAAAATGTCTTGATATGATTTGACTACATGCCATTGCCAACATGCTGAAATGGACCCAGATTTGCTGATGAAACAAATTATTGATAGATTGCCTACTCGGGATTGATGAAATATTTTCTTGCTTTGAAGACTTGATGTGTGTGAGAGTATTGTGCTATGAACCCTAATGGACTGACCTAGTGCGGCCTCGGGGGCTCATCGATTGATGGCCTTGCCTACGTCATGCACTCAGAGACCTCGTAGTTCGACACGGCCAATGACATTGTCCAAAGGACAAGAGTTTGAATGATGATTTTATTTTGACAAACCTAGAAGGACTAACCTAATGTCTCGGGGATTCAAAAATGAATCTTGCCTACGTAGCAAATGCGTAGAGACAACGTAGTTTGGACATGGACCAGAGATTGATTGACGTGACTGACTGTATTGATAAGATAGACATTGACTCTATTTTTGGGATTCTGACATTGATTTGGATGTTTTTGTATTTTCTCAGGACATTTTCAATTTTTAGGTTTTTTTTCAGGACTTTTTCAGATTTTTATGACTTTTTTTAGGACTTTTTTGAATTTTTAGGTCTTTTTGATGTTTTACAAAAATTGTGACAAATGCAAGTGAATGATGTCAACGCACATGAATCCAAGGACAACCATGATTTTGCTACTAGTCAAGCTGAATACCGATTGACAGGTGATGATGACAATGACAATGTTGTTTGACGTGGGAAGGACACATCCCAAAACAACGTGAGGATGACAATGATATGATAAGAGGATAAAAGTTTGTAGCAAGGCCAAGGAATGTTTTGGATGATGTGCCGGGTTTTCCATATTGTTGCATTTGGAATGACTTCGTGAGGATTAGATGGGATGATGAGGGATCTTTAGATCATTGACAAGGGAAACCAAGATGGGTGATAGGTATAAAAGGACAATGGATGGCTTATGTAAAATATAGGAGACATGGATGGCTTGGACTAGGAGAATTATCATATGGTCTCCAAGGATGATGACACATGAGACTATGATGGTAATGACATGATATTCAATGACTAAGGTATGACCAGAAGATAAACCTGTCAAAAAAATTTTCCAAAGCATGATTTGTGTTTTTGCCCCAATCTTTGTCAAGATCAAAATAGGTGGGACAATGGATGGACACAATAAGGTTTAGATGGGTAGATGGAAATGTCATAGGAAATGTCATGTGAAGTGCATGGGAGATGAGACAACTTGCCCCCAAGTGTAATGGTCCACATAGATGATTTATTCTACACATGACGCCTATTTGCCAGGTTTTCATCATGGTACTTATCTAGAGCACCATAAGAATGGTTTTCACTATTGGACAAAATTTTTCTCTTTACTATTTTTGTCTTTTTCAATTCTTTTGTATTTTCTATTTTTTGCCGAATAGCCTTGATTCTTTAGATGACCACTGACTGTGTTCAAGCCTTTGATGGTGCCGATGTAGAGACTAGTGCCATGACATGCCAATAATGACCTTTATGAAGTAGTTGCCTTGTCAGGATGATAGCGCTTGCATACAGCTGACTGATGTCATTTTGATCCTTGTTGATACTAGAGTTGGCCTTATCAAAATACGCACATCGCGATAGAGTGCCATGAAAGTCCTTATGATAAAGAGTTGCTGCCAAGATTTTATGGATTTGTGACATGGGACGTTTGGACTTTAGGCAAGATGTAGGATTATGATGGATGACAGTGGACATAGATGGATTGGTGGAATGTTTGGATGTAGCCATTTTTATTCTCCAAAATTGGGTTAATTGATGATGGAGGTTGGATCTTTGATAGCATTTGGAACCAACACTTTTATATGTCTTGCTTGATGGCCATTTTGAAGGAGGTGGACATTGATTATATGTGGGAGTCCTCTTGTGTTGTGGCTCCACATTTTGATTGACTTCTAGATTTGGCATATTTTCTTTGCCTAATTCATTCTTTTCTTGACTTGAACAACTTTGTTTTGGGATCCATTTTAGCTTCATTTGTCCACTTGACTTTTTGTCTAGTTTGATGGCCTTCGACATTTGATTTTGGACTTTAGACTTGTAATAATTTTTCTTTTCTTGGTTCCAAATGGAAGGCTTATTCTTGTTGGAATGACGGTGTATGATGTGGATGGAAGGAGTGTTCGCAACAACCTTATGACAAGGACTACTTATGACATTCACTTTGACATTTGTATTAGATAAAGTTGCCCCCAGTATCGAGGAGGGACCACTAACATCATTTGACTTTTCGACTGATGAATAGCCAAGACCTTCATGTCTATAATTTTCCTGTACTTGAACTGGTTCAATAATGCCTTGCTCATGTATGCCGAGTCCTTTTCCTTGATAATGCATGTTCTGATAGATTTTGTTGGCGATGGGATACTTGTTACTTTGGAAGCAAGATGCTAACCCATCTTTATTGTGGAAATGATTGCTTGAAATCTTCTCATCTGTGAGAAAGCCTGCTCTGACAAAGATAGATGATCTGAATTGATAGGATTTTGTAGATTCATTGACATATTGGACAGATTTTTGACTGACATCTTCGATTTGATTTTTTGTCATATCAAATTTTGATGATTCTATTGGTGCTTCCAAGTCTATGTCAAAACCGTCTTCATGGTCATTTTCATAGAACCAACTGAATTCCACTATAGCTTGATCATTTGCAAATATGTCCATGCTAGAAGACTCTTGTTCTAGTGGTAGATCATCTATGTGTCCCATGGAGGCAAGTGTCTCGCTTTTGGAAGTGTCAATACTTGAAGTTTGGATGGAATCATCTTCAAGTGCTTCATCATGAATGGCATATAGGTGAAGGAGTGGATCATTTTGGACTTCTTGATCAAAGATGGGTGCCTTTTGAATGTCATGATTGGAAATAAGATCTTGACTAAGGATAGGGTCATCTTGAATGACTTGGTTTTGGATGGACTCTTGACCAAGGATAGGTGTCTTTGGTATGCCATGATTGTCTAGGAGGACTTCTTGAATGGACATGAAGATGGGGTCATGGGATGGCCCTCTTTGATCTTGACATGATGGTGATGTTATAATGTCATGCTTTGGACTTGCCTCTTGACATGTATCCTCAAGTGTATGCAAGGAGATGGGACTTTGGAGACCATGACTAGATGTGTTTTCATGACAAAATGTATGTTGGAATGGAGTGTCTTGAGATGGATTGGTGTGCAATGGACTAGGATATGACATGGAGGTTTGGAAAGGGCTAGTGGATGAAGGACTAGGATGAGATGAAGGATTAGAATAGGACATGGATGCGTGACAAGGATATGACATGGATGGAGGATTAGGATATGATGTTAATGAAGGAATAGGATATGACATGGATAGTTGGTTTGGATTGATGGATGGTTGATTTCCCCTGTCAAAGTTAGGGTGGGTATGACCAATGGACATTTGTTGTGACTTAGTGTCATGGATGGTGTTAGGGGACCCTTGATAGTAGATGGATAGAGGACTAGGACTCTTGGATTGATGGTAAGATGGATAGATGGATGGAGGGCTAGGGGTTATAAATTTGGACTTGGATTGGAGGTATAGTGTTTTGAATTCCCTATCAAGTTGTGCTTGACCATTACTAATGAATTGGCATTCAGTTTGACTAGCAAGCATGTCATAGTGGCTTGAAGACATGATGGTGGATGAAATGAGACTAAGGCTATCCAAAGTGATAATGAGTGCCTTATGTTAAATGATTTTTAGGAAAGGTTTTCTAACCACTCAATGTTTGGCCAATGTCTCAATTTGGATTGTCAAAGGACTGATTTGAAGGACAAGATGACAAAATGACAAGGTGAGATTTCCACACTAGACTTATGAGTTGGAAGCAGCTCACCAAAGGACAATGACTAAGGACTGATTTGTTTGACTTGGTCCAATGACAATTTACTTTTTGAGACAATGGTTTGACAAAGAAAGGAAATTTTTCCTATTCCAAAGTGTGCAAAATTGAGGACTTGATTTGACAAATGTGGTTCATGATGGAAAATGCATTGCAAGAAGTGTTTTGACAAAATTTTAGGCTGATTGCAAAGATTTGTTTTAGTTTGGTAAAGTTATTTCAGATTTTGACAAGTTTGATGATTATTTGTCTCAAAATAGTTCACAAATACATGGTGTTGTAAAAATGATGAAAATCAACCACATAGATGTCATTTTAAAAAATCTTATGGCTGCAAGGACAATATTCTTTTGGATCCCACTAACCGCATATCCTTAGCAGATGAATTCAGAAGCTTGGCCCCACAGGCTCCCCCTAACAGTGCACTCACTTCTAAGGGCAACCAAGCTTCCAACCTCCATGAAACTCCCATGGTAGATTGATCATCTCTACTAAGAACTGCACAGGTGCGGGTGTCATCACAATGACCGTTGTTGTACCAAAGAATAGAAGGTTTTTGGCTTGCTAAAACAAAGGATTTAATTCGGGCACCCATTCGAAAGGCCACGCGAGAGGCATTATCATCCCAGTCTGCAGAGGTTACATTCTGCAGGTTTCGACGCACCACAAGGGTACTGGGGAATCATATGCTTGTTTGCATGAACTTTCATAATGCTAAGTTTTCCTTGACATTAAAATTTATATACCGGTTGGGCGTCACTTGGCTTTAGTGCGTTCCTCATTTGAGTCGCTTTGGGGTGAGTACTTTTTCCCACCAAAGCAGGCCCAATTTCTATGGTTCAACAAAAGCAAATTAGGGTATTCATAGTTCAATCAATCCTTGTTTAAAATTAACTAGGTTCACCAATGTAACAATGAGAAATTTCTATTTAGGTTAGCAAACTATAATATGCAATGAAACCTAAAAACCCATTAGTTGGTAATGGAGTGCAAAGGAATAGATGAACAATCTTATAGATGGTCTTCCTCCTCAATGACTAACCTCCATTACACCTTCTTAATTTGCTGAATATGATTGTTTTCCCTCAGATTTGTGAAGAGCAAGCTAATAGAAATGACAAGCCCTAAGCAAATATTGAAGGATTTGAAATGACCTAGATGTAAACTATGCCCTACTGCAAATAGTAAACATATACAATTTCTAAGCTAATGTCAAATGAAAGCCTAGATATGCTATGATAAACATGCTAAAATCTCTAAAATATGACAATGCAAGATAAAAACATGAAAATATAAGATGTGAGATGCCAAAATATGGAAATGCAAGATGCTAAGAGATCTCTAAAATATGACAATGCAAGATGATATGAGAGAGAGATAATAATGGATAGCCAGGGATCCCAAAATGAAGACAAAATTGATATTTTATAGCAAATGCAATTTTGTATGGACGAATGAGATTAAAGATTGACAAATGCCCTAGAATATATGGACAAGATTCAATATGACAACCCACAATTAGGGTTAGGGCAATATTAGGTTAAATTCGAAATGAATGGACAAGATTGATTTTAAGAAAAATCAAATCAAGAGTTGACAATGCATGTGACAAGGCACACAAAACGAAGTTGTTGGGGAATCAAATAATAATAAAATTATTTGATTCAAGAGAGAATGTTGACTTTTTAAATTAAAAACTATTTTAATTCAAAAAGGGGTGGGGTCATGTGACAGTAAATAAATTAAATTAAATTATTTACTAAAGAGGGAATTTAGAAAGGGAGACTTATTTCAAATAAATAAGATTTATTTAAAATGAGCACAATAAAAGAGGAGAAATTAAATAGTAAAATTATTTAATTCAAGTGGTGGGACTATTTTAAATAAATGATTTTATTTAAAATGAGGAGAATGTGAAGATGGCCATAATTAAATAAATAAAAGAATTTATTTAATTATAAGAGGAATTTAAATTAGAGATTAATTAAATAAATAAAGTTATTTATTTAATAATCAAGAGGACATAATGGACAAGGATAATTAAATAATTAAGAAATTTATTTAATTATAGAAAGACATTAGACAATTAGTGACGTAATTAAATAAATAAATAAAATTTATTTATTTAATAATCATGAAGAATAAAAAAGATATGAATTAATTAAATAATCATGAATTATTTAATTAATAGTCGAATGTGGACCAAGGACATAATTAAAATGTCTTAATTATGCTAGGAAGAAAGAGATTAGAAATAGAGCTTGCAAGCCTACGTCATTTTTATGTGTCTACAGAAACATATGGGCAGATATTGAAAAAGAGTGTTTTGCTTAAAGTAGGTATCCATGTATGTTCATGTGTATGTTTTTCATGCGTTCTTCAATATACATAGGTGAACTTTGACTAGCAGTTCACTGGCTCCCATAAGACAAGAAAGGGAAGTTGAAAACATTATTTTCTTACATTGGGGGAAAAAATAATGACTAAGCCACAACTCACTGTGCTTTCCATGATGCTACTGTTATGTGAATAATGTGTTGGGCAGAGATCGAGCAAGAGTGTTTTTCTAAAAGTAAGGGTTGTTAAAAATTATGAAGCTTAGATTCAATACATTTTCCTCTTACTTTGTGCATAACACTACCTGTTGTCTACTTACTCTTTTTGTAAAGTTAGGGACAACCCATTGTGTTTTCCATACCGCAACATTCAAGTAAATTTTTTTTTGGAAACATATGAACAAGTAGTGAGCAAGACTATTTTTCTTAAAGAAAGCGATCTCATAAGACAAGAAAGGGAAGTTGAAAATATTATTTTGTTACATTCTGGAAAAAAATTATTAATTGAGCCACAACCCACTGTGTTTTCCATGATGCTACTATTATGTGAATTTTATGTTGGAAACATATGGGTAGATATTGAAAAAGAGTGTTTTGCTCAAAGTAGGTATCCATGTATGTTCATGTGTATGTTTTTCATGCGTTCTTCGATGTACATAGGTGAATTTTGACTAGTAGTTAGGCAACTCCCATAAGACAAGAAAGGGAAGTTGAAAACATTATTTTCTTATAGTGAGGAAAAAATAAGAAGTCAAGCACAACCCACCGTATTTTCCATGATGTTGCTATTATGTGAATTTTGTGTTGGGCAGAGATCGAGCAAGAGTGTTTTGCTGAAAGTAAGGGTTGTTAAAAATTATGAAGCTCAGATTCAATACATTTTCCTCTTACTCTGTACATAAAACTAGCTGATGTCTTCTTACTATTTTTGCAAAGTTAGGGACAACCCATTGTGTTTTCCATACCGCAACATTCAAGTAAATTTTTTGTTGGAAACATATGAATAGGTAGTGAGCAAGATTGATTTACTTAAAGAAAGTGGTCTCAGAAGACAACAAAGGGAAGTTGAAAACATTATTTTTTTACATTATGGAAAAAAAATAAGAAGTGAGCCACAACCCACTGTGTTTTCTATGATGCTACTGTTATGTGAATTTTTTTTTGGAAACATATGGGAAAATATTGAAAAAGATTTTTTTTCTCAAAGTAGGTATCCATGTATGTTCATGTGTATGTTTTTCATGCATTCTTCGATGTACATAGGTGAATTTTGACTAGCAGTTAGCCGGCTCCCATAAGACAAGAAAGGGAAGTTGAAAACATTATTTTGTTACATTTTGCAAAAAAATAATAAGTGAGCCACAACCCACTGTGCTTTCCACGATGCCATTGTTATGTGAATAATGTAATGGGCGGAGATCAAGCAAGAGTGTTTTGCTAAAAGTAAGGGTTGTTAAAAATTATGAACCTCAAATTCAATACATTTTCCTCTTACTCTATGCATAACTCTAGATGCTTTCTTCTTACTATTTTTGCAAAGTTAGGGACAACCCATTGTGTTTTCCATACTACAACATTCAAGTAATTTTTTTGTTTGAAACATTTCAACAGGTAGTGAGCAAGACTGTTTTTCTTAAAGAAAGCGGTCTCATAAGACAAAAAGGGAAGTTGAAAACATTATTTTGTTACATTCCAGAAAAAAATAATAAGTGAGCCACAACCCACTATTCTTTCTATGATGCTAGTGTTATGTGAATTTTGTGTTGGGCAAAGATCGAGCAAGAGTGTTTAACTAAAAGTAAGGGTTGTTAAAAATTATGAAGCTCAGATTCAATACATTTTCCTCTTACTATGTGCATAACACTAGTTGCTATCTTCTTACTATTTTTGCAAAGTTAGGGACAACCATTGTGTTTTCCATACCGCAACATTCAAGTAAATTAGTTTTTGGAAACATATGAACAGGTAGTGAGAAAGACTATTTTTCTTAAAGAAAGGGGTCTCATAAGACAAGAAAGGGAAGTTGAAAACATTATATTGTTACATTCCAGAAAAAAATAATAAGTGAGCCACAACCCACTGTGTTTTCCATAATGCTACTGTTATGTGAATTTTATATTGGAAACATATGGGCAGATATTGAAAAAAAGTGTTTTGCTCGAAGTAGGTGTTGTTAAAAGAGTACAACAGGAACTTCAAAACATTCATTTCTTACAGCGTGCATTACTTGATTGAGATATTTTGATGGGCCTAATGTAATCACCTTTTTAATTATTGACATTAGTCTTATTTTCATCATTGTTTTCTTCAGGCATAAAACTTGTTAATTCGTAAGTTGATTTGATCTTGTGAGTGATTCATGGATAGTCCTTATTTCTATGTTTCCAGGATTGAGACCCAAAAATATTTTTTAGGTAGTTATATATATATAATATGCATTACAAATGGTGCATTTGAAATATTAGTATATCATTCTATCCACTTGTATGGATTATAACAATCCAAAACTAGACTACTGACACTTGGTGGGTTTCAAATCTTGTACCTAATGGAATATTTTTTAAAAAAAATCTCAAATTATTGATAAATGGTGTCATCGATTGTTCCCATACCAACCACTTTAGCATTAATAACCGAATGTAAAGTGCAATATCTAGAGAAATTTAGTTATGAAGCATGTTTGATGATTTTTAACATGTATGAACATAAAGACCATAACCAAATCGTGGAGACTGAACATTATACAAACCAAAAAGCTAAAATATTTACAAGATAACATAATCTTACAAATTTATAACTAAATGACATATGATAAATAAATGAACGTGAGAAGAAAATCATAACTATTTCAACTCATATAATTCTATTTGCATATAGTCACAATTTTAGATCCTTATCATAATATGCAAGATAAGAGAACATGAAACAATATGCAGTGTAATAGAGCTGAAAAACACTTGCATGCCAAGTCAAGTGATTATCAAAGAACTGAAATGAAGAGACCATGAACTGAACTACCAAACCAATACTGACTTGTTTACCAATCAAGAACATCTTATTGTCATATTGCTTTGACATTAATGCCAACCCATGCTAGAGGGGACAACACAAGAGTCATGTAAAATTTGTGTTCCAAACATATTAACAGATAGTGAACAAGACTGTTTTCCTTAAAGTCTGATATGAAATGGATAACAATTATTTGTTCCAATGACATGAAATAAGTATATATGCCTCTATGTTTAGCATAATTTTACAATAATAAAATAATTAAAGAAGCCCATGAAAAGTCTCATATGAAATGTATAACACCATAGTGTTGAAACATGTGAAAATGGTGTATCTCTACACCACAATTGTTCAATATTGAAATATTTAAACCCATAGAGAAGAATCAATATTTGGAGCCTGTCTCATCAATTCCTATGCTGCCTATTACTTGCAATCAAGTTTAGGCCTACGTAAAATATGACATGTTTCTTGGGGTCCTTGTGTATTTCCGGGGGGGGGGGTGATTCCAAATCCACGAACCCTCGCAGATGATGAACGTGAAACAAAAAATTTCTTCTCACTCTATGCTTTGTCCATGTTAGGTTTAACAACTTCACCCTATAGCAAAAAATTAATGAGAATTAATGTACACATGGAAGCAATCTACGCAGTATGATATATCTACAACAACATATCGTTTATGTGTACCTCTAGAACATAATGCTTCATCTCTATAAGCCACCATATGGAAAATCCACCCATACACTCTATGATGGTATTTGCACCAAGCATGGGAAAAGGCACATGGCATCGACCATCAATGGCCTCAACCATGCTGACTCTCGCACAATTTTCTAGGTGCCTCAAGAAGTGGGTGTGAGCATTTCTGGTGACAACCTATAGAATGCCTTTCGCAACCCATTTATGCCACCTCCAAAGGTCGATGTGATCATCGACCTTATAATTTATGTTGTTGAACTCTATCATCTGTTCATCCATCGGATTTTCCTACAATGGAAATGTCATTGACGTGAAGCATAATTGAAGGCACATTAAAAGATTCCTAAAGAAATAAGAACAGACCATGGAAGTGTATTTGGTTTCATACCGATATAGATGGCATGCTGCACCTCTCCCCATCCCCATTTCCATCTTTATTGCCATCTCCTCCTTGCATGCCAGTACTCTCCTCCTCCTTGGGTCCATCCTTATTACCCTCTCCCACTTGCAAGACAGTGCTCTCCCTGTCCCCATGTCCATCTCTATCACCTAGTTCCACATTTAGCGCATTGTTCTCCCCGTCCTTATGACCATCTGTGTTACCTTGTGCCACTTCATGGGCATTTCTCTCCCCATCCGCATGTCCATCTGTTTTAGCCTCTCTCATTTCAATTGTAACAACATCATCGATTAGGTCAAGGCCAACACTTCATTGTTTATCCTTGCCCTGTAATAGTAGGTGTTAGAAGGTCATTTAAAATTCAGGTGCATGCAACCAATTCATTGAAATAATAAAAAAAAACATTAAATAAAAGAATTGCAATTCACCATTTCTTCTACTTCCTTCATGTCAAGGCACCTTGACACATTTGATGGCATATGCTCATTCTTCTTCTTCTTTTTCTTCTCAACATTGTTAGATGGCGGGTCGGGAGGAACAACATCATCTGCTGCTTCCATGGGCAATTGTTCACCATTGAAAATCACAAAAATTTGCTTGAGGGCAGTAGTTTGTTGCTCATCATTGTTGTGTAATAGGAGGAATTAAAAAGTTGCACAAAACTCAGATGCATGCAACCAATTCATTCAAATAAGAAAAACAAACTTTATAGTAAACAAAAGATTTGGAGATCACCGTTTGTTTTTGTTTCTTCTTCAGATGGTGCCTTGAAACTTTCAACTGTGTAGGATGCTTATTCTGAATCTTATATGTAGGGGTGGGAGGAACAACACCATCCTCACCTTTCATGGCCATAGCTTCCTCTAGAGAATGAGTCCTACTGTGCTGGTGGGAAGAAATCGCTTCTTGACCATCACCCTAGCATGTCATGTAAGTTAACATTAAGTGAACCTTCTATGCATGCGAACATAAATGGTTTAGCAAGGAAAATTCACATTTAAAAATTTAGTTCAACATTACCATTCCTTCCAGTCTCTTTCTCTCCTACAATCGTATTATTATTTGCCTTCTCTGCTTCTTCATCTCATCAATGTTGTATAACGCCATTTGCTTCTTCACCTTTTCCTTTCCTTCTTCAAGAAGTTGAAGGAAGTTTTGTTTCCTAAACTTTTGATAGACACATCTAACAACATGCTTCTCCTACAGATGCTACCATATATTCATTTGGTACTTTGTATTTTCAACCTTCTTTAGAAGTTACTCTTTCAATTTATTAGGGGGAGGAGTGGGTTGTTTTGGTTCCCCCCCCAACACAACTCGGCCATGCTTTGGTGTGTCAAGAATAGGAAGGTGGTGATGCTGAAACCTATGCATGTTGAACACTCTCCAATCATAATAATTTTTTGTACATTCTTCTACAATACAATAATATATATATCTACCATTCACCGTTTCTCTTCTGTATTCAGCAGAAACCTACATAATAATTTTGGAAAAGAAAATCGCTTAATATATTTGATATTCAATCAAATTGAATGCACATTATATATATATAGCCAAATGATGCAATAATTTAGTTATTATATCTACCTTCCCACCTAGCACATCACCCTGTGCTTCATTGGATCCCTCTCCATCCTTAGGGTCTCCCTTTGCACGGTTTTCCTTTGGGTTAGGGACTATGGAAAGAGCGAGATCATCTCCCTGATTATTTTCCTGAATCAAACGAATGATATATGCCAAAATCAGAATATTTGTAAGAGACATGATATTTTCGAACTAAAATTAAAAAGCATTATGATTCATGCATAGGAAGGGAAGGGCAATTGGAAGTTCACAATTTATTACCAAACACGTCGCTGCCTTATGGCTGACTGTTTTCATAAACCAAGGGAACTTCCTCCATACCATAGTTACTGCCTCCTGAATAAAGCATTCCCACTTTCCAATCAACCTCATAACCACTTATGAGAGATTAAGATTGTACATTGGATTGCATCTTGTAATCACCAGATCTTACCTGAACGTATCAAGAATGGGACCGCCCCTAAGAAGATGCCCTACTACACAACCTTTTAGGTGTGCTTTCCATGTCAATGACGTTCTTCACTGCAGGAACCAATTTCCATTTTACAGCACGCATCCTTGGTTTCCTGTAAACTGTAAAATTATTGCAATTTTTATGGATAGTTAAATTTCAAAAATTTATTGCACAATTTTGTAGTAATCAAGCAGATATTGTTTTCAATGAAAAGAAGAAATTGAAACACACAACCCACACTTTTATAAAATGCTATACAAATAACAAACTCTAGTTTACAACATGCAATTATTTTGTCCAATTATTATTTTCAATCATGAGAAAGATAATGAATTGCAATTTATACCATAAATAATAGTTGTATTTTTCGAAGGTGCCATTTTTACATTCATATAGTGTAAATAAGAAATTTTTTTCAAGACACTAAAACCGTTATCCGAATTTTCAGGTTGGAAAACACAAGGTGTTATAAACCATGCAACCCACAAACTGTTAAAAGACAACACTTTTTGTTATGTAGACTATTACAAAACATAGTATTTAATTTCACATTCATATTTTATAAGAATCCATCACATGCACTAAACATTCTATTTCAATATTAGAATATGTTTCAAAAAGAAGATGCATAAAAAATATTGCACGATGGAAAACACACTGGGTTGTCCTTCCCTTTTCAAATACTGTGTTGGTGTTTAAAACAATCCATATAGAGGTTGCAGGTATCTAAGAGGTAGCCAACCCCTATCTAGGATAAGTACAACCACTAATGGCCAACTAACGAGAGTCAGTTAAGGATTGACTTCTCCTGCACTTTTGGCTCTGTAGGACCAAGGTGAGTGAACCTATACATGTTCATATGAATGCTTCATGATTGGTAAGAACACTTCTCCCATACAGATTACAATTCCTACACACTCAACAGGATAGTGATCATTTAATTGTTTTGGCAAACCCGAGAATGATTACCAGTGCCAAAGAGAAATGGAATTGACCCACTTATTTATTACAATACCTCCTAGAGGAGGACAAGGTTTTATTCAAGTGTTTTATGTTCAGTATTTGGATATCCCTTCTTAGAGCTTACAGTCTTGAACTAATAAAAGGACATGAACATTATCCAGTGCTTCATCCATTGGGCAACGGAGTCATATAGAACAAAATCCTAATACGATGAACCTATCTCATAGAGCATTACTATCATGAAATATTTCAGCACATTAAGATAGTACTTCTTCAAGCATTCTGGGCATATACAACCATGAACATGTAATTGACTCTTCAAGCATTTGATTAACTTCTTAAGCTAAAGCAAGAAAACTAATTACATTATCAATTAAGTATTGAAATTGAAAGGAGGAATCCTTGATAACTACACTCATAATCCATGGCACACACATAGGAGAGTAAAACATCTTAATTTTATAGATTTCTTTCGATATTAGTAATTTAAAAAAGCATATCACACTAATGTGTATATAAACCCAACCCAGGATGATTTCCTGAACAAAATATTTATAACATTTCAACTATGAAATGGACTGTACAAACCTCCAAGCTTCGGACTCCAAAACATTTCTAACTCACCACAATGAGTCATGAAATCTCCTTTATACCATAGGAGAGCAACAAGCATTTGGCTACATTGTGATACAAAATTGAATTTCAACTCAAAATGAAATTCAAATTTACATTGCTTGTCATAATGATACCGTACATGAACAAAGAAATAAAAAATGGTTATGAAATAACCAATCAGAAATAAAATTTCATGCAAGGCATGCGCACATCCACATCCACACCCACTCGACGAAAAAACAAGAGAAAACACGTCCCACGAACCCACTGCCAGTAACCATCGAGAAGATGCATGGCCCTAGTACAAGCAACCGCTCGGAGTCCATGCCTATGACAATGATGGCACCACCTCTTCTTTACAAACCTTGCGAGCACATCCCTGAACAATTTGACCCGGTGTCAATGCAAATACTGGCCTAATTGCTAGAACCTCCTCGTCCACTCCCATAAGGTCCGCCAAGGAAGCCAAATAACATTGATAATCAAAATCAGTGTCAAATTCATCAGAATCCAAGATATTATCAGGGACAAACTATACACTGGCCTCTTCCCAGTGTTCCCATTAATGGCCTTGTGAGCCATGGGAGAATGAAACTTCTTAATGGCTGGTGAAGCCAGCCTCGCACTCCTTCGCTTAACTGATTTATTCATGATAGAAATAGGGCTCAACAACAAACAAAGGAAGAAACCTTACTACACATAGACACAAGAGAATGCAATGTTGATCACATACAACTCAGTTAGCATTTATAGAGTACACCCGTATGCAGGGTACAATTGCTTGAAGGCAATTCAAGCACTCATACAATAATTGATCAAGATAACCATGAATACCCTCAATAGGATGGCACTGTTCACACGCAGGAGGAAATCAAGTGGAGATCCTCTGGAGAAGGAAGACTCGTGCAAGTAATGACATGAGCAACAACCAAGAAATACATGCCATGCAGACAACTCACACACCCCTTCCTTATAATTGAACCACCGATTCAAGAGGCACTCTAACAAACGGAGGGCTGAGATCAAGTTAATGGATGTTGACTATCCACCTTGATGCCTTCAGAAACATATCCAATCAAAACCCCAAAAAAGTAGACCCGAAAACACAGTGGGACCCATATAGTCTCATTGGCAAGAAAAGAAAATCCACGTGCCACTCCCTCGCAAACCTCGCAACACCCTCCTGGATATTTACTTTGCTCGTGCTAGGTGTATCAGAAACCATAATTACCCCATTATTAATTGCTATTACCAGTGAAAAGGTGGCCCCATGTCATATCCAACACCTCGAGAAGAAAACCCATTCATCTGTTCACGCCATGTGGCGACATATTGTGAGCCTCGCACCACTTTGGTGATGCCAGTAGGAAAACCTATGAGGTTGGAGAGAAGTGGTCAAGATCCAATCCTATGATCAGACAGTTCATCAGACCACAAACAGAACATCCAAGTGGGGCCTACATTGAAGTTCCCGGCGGTGTAGAACACAAGTAATTACATCAAAAAGACTGGCGGATCAGATGAAACGATGCCGCTAAAGCATGACCTGAGAGGGATAAAACCTCACTTAAGTGACCAGTTCTCCACGACAGAAGGTCACTTTTAAAACATAACAAGAGTGTTTAACCTGGTCAATAATCAAGGTTACCATGAGTAACTTTGAAACCCTAAAACCCCAGCTTTAATTTTCTCAAAAATTTGAAGTTCCATCAGTGGCTCCGACTGGGGATGTATGCCCCCTGTGGGCATAGGGTGCTACCACAATAATGGGTTACACTTTTTGGGACATCCTGATTTTTGCTAAAATCACATATTTTTAGAAAATATAATGATTTAAGCCTTAAAAAGGTTCCATTTTAGGGTTTTAATTGAAGAGGGTTTGATCAAACCCATGTATATCAAACCCCCTTCGATAGAAAGGTGCTAGTTTTAAACCATACCTATAATGGAGTCTCCTCTACACCTATCAAAATGCTGATAAAAAACCACTTTTGATTTACCTTTGAGGGGATCAAATTAATTTATTTAAAATTATTTTTTTGTAAACATGTAGTCCTTATTATAAGCTTCCCAAAAAGTGTAATTTTAAATATATTTAATTTTATTGTTATATTTATTTTTTATTTCTTGTGAATGTAGGTTTTTTAATGAAAATAGGAAAAGAGAGAAAAATAATTCTTAAAAATGCATGTACACTAGCTATTGATGTCCTTATTCCAGCAAAAAAAAAATAATTTAATTCAAATGACTAAAAAAAAAGTTATGCAGCTGAAAGTATAATATATGCAAATTATAATTACTCTGAATTAGAAAATTAATTAAAAAATATACATGCAACAAAAAATTGTGAAAAAATATCCATCCCCTAGATAATGGTGTGAAAGCACTTTATTTCAAAAATTAGAATTGTATGCTTTCTATAAAAAAAAGTTATGCAGTTGAAAGTAAGCATCAGTTTTTGAAAATGATGTTTAGTAAAAAAAATAAGTTAATAAAAACTACATAAAATAATTCACAATTTATTTTTTAATTTAAAAAAAATATATAATTAGATTCTCAACATAGAATATCACAAATCACTAGTTTTCTTCATCTTCAAATTCCTAATGGTTTAGCTTCTATAGATGTACGAAAGTGAAGATTTGGTGAAAAATGCTAATTTCAATGTCAAGTTTGGCCAAAAAGTGTAACCCATTATTGTGGGATCACCCCATAGCAAGAATCCAAAATGTCTAGTTTCGTAGACCAGACTACTAAACTACACAAGCCTTTCAACAGATATATTGCCTTATTTTGTCAACTAGACTTGTGTATACAAACATGGTAGCCCTAGCCTACCAAACAAGAGAAATCAAGGCTTACCTCTATCAAAAACAAAATTTTCCATTTCCTGAGTGAAAAAGAGCTTGCAACATTCCCCATTTGATGATGTGAAGTGCATGGGATAACCAATACCTTTGTGACTACAATGGAAGCTTTCCCGACTCTACCCTAGTATTGATTTAATCAATGCTATATCCCTCCAATTTAAAAGCAATATATGACCATGATAATATTTTACCTTATCCTGCCCCTGGTCATATTTTATAGGGTGCTGGCTCACCTATCCCACAAAATGAAAAATCTCATAACTTACCTGATTTGCAACATCATCCATTCTTTTATCCTTGGTTTGCATATTGAACTAAAAGTTATCATACAAAACAGTATGCAAAGTATCCTTACTTCCATTAGCTATCCAAGATGATACATAGCTCAAGGAAGTTTTCTCCTGGCACATCCTTTTTTGTACCTCTTCATTCATCTCTATATGAAAACCCTTAGAGATAGGTTTTAAAACATCAACTTCACTTTGATCAGAGAAGATAGAGCAATACATATTGGTTCTATTGTACACAGGACTATCTGTTGAATATGTTGATCTATAAGTGAATAATTCAATAGACTCAGAATACCCCTTACTGACTACATCAATACTAGGGGGGAGTAACACCTCCATCTCCACTTTATATAGATAGTTAGGGAAGACCACATGGCCAGTGTATGGACCACAATACTGGTCACTTCCGAATGTATTCTCCTGATTACAGGTATTAACATCCTTAGATTGTTAAAAATTTATATAACTCCCCTGTTCCAATGCTAAGATGTTAGAGCTACACTCCAGATATACACCATCTAGCAACCCTTTCTTTACTTGTGAAAAAACCTGGGGCTGTTCTTCCCCACATAACTCTCATAAAAATAACATTTCAGGTGCATTCTCAGTACTGCAATTATTACCCCTGAAATCACAATCATTAACTTGCAACAAAATCTCAGTAATATTAGAATCATAATTAGGATTAAGAAACACAATAGGTGTCTCATACAATCCTTCATCATCTTGTCTTTCAATTTTTTCATTACTCATACAAATATCTTGTAATGAATGAGCACTACCTTTATTTTGTGTAGATGCATTCCTGACAGACTCTTCAATCTCTATCCATTGAATTACCTCGGCCAAATTAGCAGGTTTCAATTCCTCTAGTAAGGAGCTCAGTCTTGATTCATATAATTCACAAAAAAAATCAATGCATTCATAATCATTAGGTCTTTGCTCTATGGGAATTTGTATTAAGATTTCCAAACATCTCAAAAAAAACTCATATGATGATTCCTTCTCTTACCTTCTCATATCATATAGTTTTGATACACAAAAACCCTGATCATCTTCATTCAGATTAGACTGGGTTTCAACTTGGATCTCATTATCATCAAACTGCATTTATGGACTTATAACAATTCTAGCAAGAATTTTATATCAATTTTTTGAATATCCGGCTCAAATATTATACTAGCATTGATTAGGCAAGGGTAATTAATACCTACAGCCGGATATCTCTTCATCATTGAATATTTCATGTTATTTTCAATTTCCATAGCTAGCTGGTATGCTTGAGGCAGAGTAGTAGGTTCTTTATCCCTTAATAAAAAGCTCATCCTCTTATTGAAAGCACCTAGATATACAATCAAGCTTTCAACCTCATTTGGTCTTATTTCTTTGGGGATCTCCCTTAATGCTCTTGAAAACCTGAGATTAAAATGCGGGACTAAATCCTCCTCTTGTATGTGAATTCCAATAAATTCTTTTCTTAATGTGTTTGGATTGACTCTTTCACCGAATTGTTCCATAAAAACAATCATCAACCAATTCCATGAGTTAACAGAAAAGGAAAGTAAATAAGAATACCAATCCCTAGCATCACCTTTTAAGGATTGCACAAATAATTTCATGACAACATCCTCATGATCAATTTCATAATCACCCATTAAATCAACAAAATGTTGCAAATGCTTAGAAGCTGATTCTGTTACATGCCCTATATATTGAGGTAAATATTTCCTAATTTTATTAGGAATTTAATTAGGGTGATTAATGATAGCATCAAACATAAAAGGCATATACCTTTGAGTTACAAAATTCCTCAAAGGATTTAACATAACTTTCTCTTCTAGCATATTTATGCTTAATCTTACACACGGTAGACTATTCAATAGCATATAGCTATCAAGCACATCACTTGTTAGCTCGACCAGGAATTTGTTAATGATGGACAAAAGTATTCATTATTTTCCAAGAATTTATGCAATACAAATGTGTTTCATAAATCCTTTTTACATATTGTATTACTAGAGGTGTGGTAAGACAAATCCTTGTTCCCTTGTATATGCTTAACATATAAATTTGGAACCATTTCTATCTTTAATCAAAACACCCATTATCATTTAATAGTAGTGAACTATTTTAGTATTGGTGAAATACCTGGTAGTTATTTGCAACATGTATCAACATATTTTATAGACAATAAATAGTACCAATCTGGAAGTATTCCTTCATGTATTCACTGGTTCTTTAGTCAGAGTTGCCACCTCCTTTCAGAGGAAAATATTTCAAAGAACTTTGAGAGCCTATTTTCTAGATTATGTCAAATTATGGGTTTCATTACCCATTACAGAATCACACCATATCTCTAGTATTATCTCTCAGAGTCACAACCCATTATCATCAAAGTTTATCACTTATCTTTACTTTGAACAACAAGCTCTGGATAAGCACCTCCCATCCCTATGGTTCCTTTGTCTTCTTTCTCCCTCTTTTTCTATAAATTTCTCAGAAGTTCTCCCCAAATAAAACCATCCTTCAATGAATAACTCTAGAACTCTTGAATCCGTTTCTTACAAGACACCATAGACCATAAAATTCATAGGATTAGTTTGAAGTACCTCCTTTCGCTCAATTTGCAAACATTCACTATGTGAATTGAGAACAACATATCATTTAATATGACTCTATATCAACACTATCTGCAACCAAAAATTACTGACTTTGTCCCCAACAGAGTCCCCATTATGTTGGTGTTTAAAACAATCCATATAGAGGTTGCAGGTATCTAAGAGGTACCCAACCCCTATCTAGGATAAGTACAACCACTAATGGCCAACTAATGAAAGTCATTTAAGGACTGACTTCTCCTGCACTTTTGGCTCTGTAGGACCAAGGTGGGTAAACCTAAACATGTTCATATGAATGCCTCATGACTGGTAAGAATAGATTACAATTCCTACACACTCAAAGGGATAGTGATCATTTCATGGTTTTAGTAGACCAGAGAATTATTACCAGTACCAAAGAGCAACGGAATTGAGCCACATATTTATTACAATACCTTCCGGAGGAGGACAAGGTTTAATTCAAGTGTTTTATGTTCAGTATTTGGATATCCCTTCTTAGAGCTTATAGTCTTGAACTAATGAAAGGACATGAACATTATCCAATGCTTCATCCATTGGGCAACGAAGTCATATAGAACAAAATCCTAATATGATGAACCTATCTCATATAGCATTACTATCATGAAATATTTCAGCACATTAAGATAGTGCCTCGTCAAGCATCTTGGGAATATACAACCATGAACATGTAATTGACTCTTCAAGCATTTGATTAACTTCTTAAGCTAAAGTAAGAAAACTAATTACATTTTCAATTAAGTATTGAAACTGAAAGGAGGAATCTTTGATAAGTCCACTCATAATCCAGGGCACACACACAGGAGAGTAAACCATCTTAATTTTATAGATTTCTTTTGATATCAGTAATTTAAAAAAGCATATCACACTAATCTATATATAAACCCAACCCAGGATGATTTCCTCAACAAAATGTTCATAACATTTTAACTATGAAATGGACTATACAAACTTCCAAGCTTCGGACTCCAAAATTTTTTTGACTCACCACAATGAGCCTTCAAATCTCCTTTATACCATAGGAGAGCAGCAAGCATTTGGCTACATTGTGATACAAAATTGAATTTCAACTCAAAATGAAATTTAAATTTACATTCCTTGTCATAATGATACTGTCCATGAACAAAGGAATCAAAAACGGTTATGAAATAACCAATCGGAAACAAAATTTTGTGCAAGGCACGCGCACGTCCACATCCACACCCACTCGATGAAACAACAAGAGAAAACATGTCCCATGAACCGACCGCTAGTAACCATCAAGAAGATGCATGGCCCCGGTACAAGCAACCGCTCTGAGTCCACGCTTGTGACAGTGATGGCACCACCTCTTCTTTACCAACCTTGCAAGCACATCCTTGAACAATTGGACCTAGTGTCAATGGAGATAGTGGCCTAATTGCCAGAACCTCCTCGTCGACTCCTATAAGGTTTACCAAGGAGGCCAAATAGCACTGATAATCAGAATCAATCTCAGATTCATTAGAATCCAAGATGATTATCGGGGATGAAATATACATTGGCCTCTTCCCAGTGTTCCCAATAATGGCCTTGTGAGCCATGGGAGAATCAAACTTCTTCATGACTAGCGAAGCCAGCCTCGGACTCCTTCGCTTAATTGATTTATTCATGATAGAAATAGAGCTCAGCAACAAACAGAAGAAGAAACCTTACTACACGCGGACACAAGAGAATGCAATGCAACTGATGGCATACAACTCAGTCAGCATTTATAGAGTAGGCTAGTATGTAGGGTACAATTACTTGAAGGCAATTAAAGCACTCACACAATAAGTGATCCAGATAACCATGAATACCCTCAACAGGATGGCATTGTTCGCACGTAGGAGGAAATCAGGTGGAGATCCTCTAGTGTAGGAAAACCCATGCCATTAATGACACGAGCAACAACCAAGTAATACATGCCACGCGGACAACTCACACACCTCTTCCTTACAATTGAACCACCAATTCAAGAGGCACTCTAACAAATGGATGGTTGAGATCAATTCAATGGACGTTGATGATCCACCTCGATGCCTTCAAAAAAAATATCCAATCAAAACTCCAAAAAGTAGACCCGAATAGCATAGTGGGACCCATATTTTCCCATTGGTAGGAAAAGAAAAGCCACATGCCACTCCCTTGCAGACCTCGCAACACCCTCCTAGATATTTACTCCGCTTGTGTGAGGTGTGAGAGAAAGCATAATTACCCCGTTATTAATGGCTATTAGCAGTGAAAAGGCAGCCCCATGTCATATCCAACACCTCAGGAAGAAAAACCATTCATCTGTTCATGCCATGTGGCGACATCTCGTGAGCCTTGCACCACTTTGGTGATGCCAGCAGGAAAACCTGCGAGGTTGGCGAGAAGCAGTCAAGATCCAATCCTGCAATCGAACATCCAAGTGGGGCCCGCATTGAAATTCCTAGTGGTGTAGAACATAAGCCATTACGCCAAAAAGACCGACGGATCAGGTGAAACGGGGCCGGTAAAGCATGACCTAAGAGGGATAAAACATCACTTAAGTGACCGGTTCTCCATGGTAGCAGGTCACCTTTAAAACATAACAAGAGGGTTTCAACCGGTCAATAGTCAAGGTTACCATGAGTAACTTTGAAGCCCTAAAACCCCAGTTTTGATTTTCTCAAAAATTTGAAGTTCCATCATACTATTCAATGACAACACATAGTGTTATGCACACCATAAGAAAACAATTTATTGAAGGTCACTTTCATATTTTATAACTGCCCTTGCTTGCAACAAAATTTGCACACAGAAAAAAGTGAAGTTGTGGTATGGAAAACCCAACGGGTTGTCCATCGCTTCTCAAAAGCTTAAATAATTATGGATATTTTTTAGCTTTAGGATCATTTAGGTTATATATAGTGGGAGCAAGCTAAGTCCTGGAAAAAATTCACATATGTATATAACATAGGATATGCTAGTTTGAAGCGTTTTTTATTGTGTCGAGGTATTTGAAATTTTTGTTTTGTTTCCTCCCCGTTTGTTGGTTATCAAATTTTTCCCTTTCTGAATGAAAAAAGTGACAACCCATTGTACAAATATGAGTAAAATACTGAATAATGTTTGTAGAAATCAGAATCACCTCCAAAAGTCAAATGCTATATTTCAAAAATCATGTAAAACCCTCAATGTCGCCATTGTTTGCATAGTTTTTCGGAATGGATAGAAAAGGGCATAACATGGCATTCGAAATCATAATTGGGAAAAATAGAAAAAAGCCCACATCCAATCCCAATTTTTCCACCATTTTATACACTGTTGTTTTGGGAAATACACTGTCTCCTAAAACTCAAACTATTGTAAAACTCACTATTTGACTATGACATATCCTCATGTTATGTATGTCTCCATGTATGTTCTTATGTATGCTTTTCATGTAGTTTCCAATGTGCATAGGTGAATTTTGTCTAGGAATTTGAAACCGGCATAACTTGTAGACAAAATTCACCTATGTAAATTAAAAAATGCATGGATACTACACAACATGATGAGACATCATAGTTGGAAAACACACTGTCTCCTCTTTGTTGCAGAGGAACCAACATATCCTATATTATATACATATGTGAATTTACACCTGAAACTGGCATATTCTATGTTATATACATATGTAAATTTTTTCCAAGAGTTAGCTTGCTCCCTCCTTAACTTGTGGACAAAATTCACCTATGTGTATATGATAGTATATGCGGCCATACCCCGTGGAGAAAAGAGCCAAGATGGAAGAGGTGGGACTCATGGTGACGAAAAAGGTTGTTGCATGGAAGGAAAGACATGATGGTCGGACATCTCATCCCCTGTGTCATTTGTTGTCCCATCGCTGGGAAATCGTGTCAACGTCAGTGGTTTTTTCAAAATAATCATTTAGCATGGATGGACAAAAGGCCTAAAACATGGCCAAATGAAACCATTATTAGCAAATAATAAAAAGGGCCGACAAGGTCCCATTTTCACCATCTTTGGACGGCGACATTTTGCTAGATAGTGAGGGAAAGAGTAGTAGCCATGCAGAGCTCCTTCGGGTATGTATATCCGCTATGTGTTATGCATAGAGTAAGAGGACAATGTATTGAATACAAGCTTCATAATTTTTAATAACCCTTACTTTCAGCAAAACACTCTTGTTCGATCTCCGCGTTACACATTATTCACATAACAGTTGCATCATGGAAAACACAGTGGGTTGTGGCTCACTTATTATATTATGTAGGCTATGAGAAATTAATGTTTTGAAGTTCGTATTGTACTCTTTTAACAACACCTACTTTGAGAAAAACACTCTTTTTCAATATCTTCCCATATGTTTCCAACACAAAATTCACATAACAGTAGCATCATGGAAAACACAATGGGTTGTGGCTCACTTCTTTTTTCCGAAATGTAACAAAATAATGTTTTCAACTTCCCTTTCTTTAAGAAAAACAATCTTTCTCACTACCTGTTCGTATGTTTCCAACAAAAAAATTACTTAGTTGTTGTAGTGTGGAAAACACAATGGGTTGTCCCTAACTTTGCAAAAACAGTAAGAAGACAACAGCTAGTGTTATGCACATAGTAAGAGGACAATGTATTGAATTTGAGCTTCATAATTTTTAACAACTCTTACTTTCAGAAAAATAATCTTGCTCAATCTCTACCCAACACATTATTCAAATAACAGTAGTATCATGGAAAACATAGTGGGTTGTGGCTCACTTCTTATTTTTTTCAATCTCCTTGTTTAAATGTAAATGGAAAGCTTAAGTTCTGAGTGCACGTGGAGGAGTTGGAGTAGAATACCAACGAAATGAAGGTGAGGGGTAATTTGAAATTTTGGAAACACAATGTGGAGTATTTCAGTTTCTTCAATGTCTTCCAAATCACACAATACATTGTTGTGTTTAAATTTAAATTGGTTGATAAAAAAACTATCCAAAATTATTCTCAGTGGGAAACACAGTGCTGGATTTCATATTTTTGAATCTCCTTGTTTTAATGTAGAGGGTTTTACAAGTTTTTTGTGCTTGAAATTTGGGAAACAGAATGTGGAGTATTTTAGTTGCTCGAATGTCTTCAAAATCACACATTCCATTGTTGTGTTTCAATTTCACACCATTCAAAAAAGAAACTGCAAAAAATAATTCTGAATGGGAAATGCAGTGTTGGATGTCAATAAAAAAATTGTACAAAATTATTCTGAATGGGAAACATAGTGCTGGGTTTCGATTATTTGAATCTCCTTTTTTAAATGTAAAGGTTCATCTCATGGTGGGTTTCTTGCTTCTTAACATGCATGGTCTTGCAACATGGAATGTTACTTGAATGCCTTCAAAATCACACATTCGATTGTTGTGTTTGAATTCTGCACCATTGAAAAAAAAAAGTGCAGAAAATAATTTTGTATGGGAAACACAATGTTGGGTTTCAGTTATTTTAATCATCCACTTGAGATGTAAAGAGTCATCTCATGGTGGTTTTCTTGGTTCTTAAGACCCATGGTTTTGTAAGATGGAATGTTAGAAAAGAGTATGAAAGTCTTCTAGATCACACCTTCCATTGTTGTGTTTAAGTTTCAAGTATATAAAAAACTGCATGCTTCATAACACATTGCATTTTTCAACCTCCACATCACAACATACCCTAGCCCTTTCTGGTTTTTAGACCAGCATATCAAGGTGTGCACATTTTGTAGTGCATGTCAAAAAAATACAATGTGTTTTGAAGCCTGCCTTTACTTATACGATATACCCAACCTTTGTCTTGTAATGCAAATATACAAACATATAGATGGTGTTTTATTTTATCAAATAGCACATCTCTCATTTAACGGGGACAATAATAACCCTCAACACATAGTGTAATTCATAGTACGCACTTCATTCTATTTTGCAACAATTCATGTTGGAAAACACTATGTGTTAAGAAAAAAGCAACCCAAATAGTGTTGTCAAACCCTCTGCAACACTATTGGATAGTACACATCACCTCAATTTGGTCGAAGTCATCCACATGCATTGAGACCTTTTGCTTTCCCTTTCAATGTGCAAACAGGAAACAAAACAAATACTATTTTCGCCTTGCTTTCTCCAAACAGAAAAGGCCCACGTCATTCCCTTCAACTTTTCCCACACCACACAAAAGAAACTATCTGACGAAGCTAACCCACCCGCTTTTTCACCTGGCAATGGGCACAAAAACGCACTTAACAGCACTGTTAACTCTTGCCTGACCATAGCTCGGCCGTTTCATCCCGTCTACCCATTTCGTAAATTTTTGTTTCCATGTATGTTGTTATTATAAAAGCTCTTTTACAATTTGTCGATAATATTTAAGGCCAAGTAATTAGAGTAGGCCAAATTATCAATTAAGTTATTCCTACCAATTGGCTTTATGAGTTTTGTTTAATATGGTGCATAGAACTATTTGGAGTAGTCACTTGTTATATGTGCACATCTTTTTGCAGTGTGGCAGTCAGATCAAAACATACTAAAAAAGAGCAGAAATAGAATATAGAAATAGCATTCTACAAAATTTCCATTAGATGTTGTTAAAAAATGAACCATTTATAACTTACTACATATTGTATACAAATAGTGAAATTGTAAAAAGAACTATTACGAAAACACTTATGCACCACATATATACTCTTTTGGTGAAAGATTTCAAATTACCGCAAAACACAATAGAATGACATGAATATGACAGCTGAATGAAAACCCCAACATTCCACAATTTCAAACAAATCGGCACTTCTAAATGCATATTCAATTTTGGAAATTTAACCATCCACTACACTTGCGATTCGAGCTATGGAAGCCAGAATCACCTGTATTTAATGCAGAAGGTTCACATCTCCTAAAGCATCCTTGTCAATTCACCTGCCCTTGTTTTGTTGAATTTTCTTTCGTGGCCTATTTAAAACACCTCGAAGAAAGAAAAGTGTTAGCGATAGATTAAATTGGCAAATTAAAGACAATTGGTGCTAGAAATAATTGTATTTCTTCTAAATTTCCCGAATATAAAATTTATATGTTCTTCTTAGTGCAAAATGATAGCTTGCACAGACAATAAACAAACATATTAAACTGTACATTGGGAATTTAATTTCCAATTTAACCTATCGCTAACACTAGTATATATATCAGCAATCATATGTGCCATTTTTCCATTCTGCTAGAACTATGAAACAATGAACGTTCATTTTGTTCTATAAATTCATTTCTTCCAATCAGAAATCAGGAGAAAGCTAACTCATAAACAAAAAGCACCTATGTGTGTAACATGAGATAAAAACGGCATTTCATTTTCATCATTTGATTCAACCGAATAAATGCTCACACTATTTGCAGTGTTGCAAAATACAATGTCCCCATATAAGGTGTTAAGAAATAAGCAACCGAAATAGTGTTGTAAAACCCTTTGCAACAGAGAGGAAACAATGTGTTTTCCAACTATGATGTCTGGTCATGTTATGTATATATCCATGTATGTTTTTCATGCATTTTTTGATGTACATTGGTGAATTTTGTCTAGGATTTAGGTGGATCCTTAAGAAACAAGAAACCCAAATAGTGTTGTAAAACCCTCTACAATAAAGAGGAGACAATTTTTTTTCCACTATGACGTCTCCTCATGTTGTGTATGTATCCATGTATGTTTTTCATGCGTTTTTTGATGTACATAGGCGTAATTGTATGTCTAGGAGTTAGCCAGCTCCTTAACAAACAAGCAACCCAAATAGTACTGTAAAACCCTCTGTGACAAAGAGGACACAATGTGTTTTCAAACTATGATGTCTCCTCATGTTATTTATGTATCCATGTATGTTTTTCATGCCTTTTTTGATGTACATACGTGAATTTTGTCTAGGAGTTAGCTGGCTCCTTAGGAGAAACAAAAAAAGCAACCCAAATAGTGTTGTAAAACCCTTCCCAATAGAGAGGAGGTAGTGTGTTTTCCAATTGTGCAAATAATGAGATCAATACATTTGTTCCAATCAGGAGAAATCAAACTCATAAACAAAAAGCACCTATTCATGTAACATGAGATAAAAATGGCATTTCATTTTCCTCATTTGATTCAACCAAATAAATGCTCACATTCTCTGCACATTTGGGAAACGCACTGCGTTGATACAAGGTGTTCAAAAATAAGCAACCCATATAGTGTTGTAGAAATTTGTTCCAATCAGATAAAGAAAGAGAAATGAAATTTTGGCTGTAGCAAAGAGTTGTTTAAAATGCATGAAAAACATACATGAGAACATACATGGAAACATACATAGCATGATGAGACGTTGTAGTGTAGGGCTTGCCAGAATGGCGATTGGCACAAAACTGGCAGACGAAACAAAATGTCCATGCGATGGTCAGGTGGATTTTCCTACCTGTTACCAAGCAAAAAAGTGGGCGGGTTAGCTTTGTGGACAATTTTATTTTTCTGGCACAACAAAAGTGGAAGTGAACGACATGGTCCTTTTTTGTTTCAAGAAAGAAAGATGAAAATTCTATTTGTTTCCTGCTCTTGGGACTTTTTTGTTTCAAGAAAGAAAGGTGAAAATATTGTTTTCTAGCAGAAAATAGCCATTCTTGTCTTCGTTTTTCATTGCACAATGGCAAGATGGCACATAAATAGAGTGGATATACATACCTGAAGGAGCTCTACATGGTTTCTACTCTTCCGCTACTCTTTCCCTTTCTATCCACCAAAACGTTGCCGTCCACAAATGGAAAAAATGGGACCTCATCAGCCCTTTTTATTATTTACTAATAATGGTTTCAAATGCCACATTTTGGGCTTTTTTTCCATGCCGATAAATTATTTTGAAATCCCACTAGCACTTTCATGTTTTTTCGGCAACAGTTGTAGGTATTGGCCCTTTTCTGTTTCGAGAAAGAAAGGTAAAAATACTATTTCTTTCCACTCTACACATTGAAAGGGAAAGTTGAACATTTCAGTGTGCGTGGACAAGTTGGAGGAGAAATCAGACGAAATTCACATGACACGTACTATCCAATACTGTTGCAGAGGGTTTTACAACACTATTTGGTCTGCTTCTTTCTTAACACCAATGGTTTTCCAACATGCACTACATAATGTGCACACCTAGATAGACTGGTCTAAAAACTAGAAAGGGTGTGATGTGGAGGTTGAAAAATGCAATGTGTTATGAAGCATGTAATTTGTTACATACTTCAAACTTAAACAGAACAATGGAAGGTGTGATATAGAAGAATTTCATACTGTTTTGTAACATTCCATCTTACAAAACCATGGGTGTTAAGAACCAAACAACCCGGCATGAGACAACCCTTTACATCTCAAGTGGATGATTAAAATAACTGAAACCCAACACTGTGCTTCCCATTTAGAATTATTTTCTGTAATTTGTTTTTTTCAATGCTGCAAAATTTTAACACAGCAATGGAGTGTGTGATTTGGAAGACATTCAAGTAACACTCCATGTTGGAAACTTGTGGGTGTTAAGTAGAAAGCAACCCACCATGAGATAACCCATTACATTAAAACAAGGAGATTCAAAAAATTGAAACCCAACACTATGTTTCCCATTGAGAATAATTTTGTATAGTTTTTTTACTGAGACCCAGCACTACGTTTCACATTTAGAATTTTTTTTGCAATTTCTTTTTTCAATGGTGTGAAATTGAAACACAAAAATGGAATGTGTGATTTTGAAGACATTCGAGCAACTCAAATACTCCACATTTTGTTTCCCAAATTTCAAACACAAAGAACTTGTAAAACCCTCTACTTGCAACAAAATTACCCCTCACCTCAATTTCGTGTGTATTCTCCTCCAAATCCTCCACATGCACTCCACACTTTAGTTAATTTGGTCGATATTCTCCTCAAATTTGTCCACATGCTCTCAGACCTTCAACTTTCCCTTTCAACATGGAAGTCAGCTAACTGCTACACAAAATTCACGTATGTACATCGAAAAATGCATGAACAGCATACACATGAACATGTATGGATACATACATAACATGACGAGACGTCGTAGTGCGAGGCCCGCTAGATGCCCAAAATTAGCGAAGGTCATGAAACATCTGAGCTATGGTCAGGAGAGACTTAACAGCGTCATTAGGTGTGTTTCCCACCCGTTGCTGGGCTCGAAAATCGGGTGAGCTAGCTTCGTCAGCAAGTTTCTTTTGTGTGGCGCGGGAATAGTGGAAGGGAATGACATGGTCCTTTTCTGTTTGGAGAAAGCAAGGCAAAAATACTATTTTATTTTTTCTTGTTTGCACATTGAAGGAAAAAGCTAACTACTAGACAAAATTCACCTATGTGTATATGATAGCATATGCGGCCATACCAAATTTAGGTATGGTAACAGTTGCAGGTATTGGCCCTTTTCTGTTTCAAGAAAGAAAGGTGAAAATCCTATTTCTTTCCACTCTGCACATTGAAAGGGAAAGTTGAATGTTTTAGTGTACGTGGACAAGCTAGAGGAGAAATCAAAACAAATTCAGGTGACAGATACTATCCAATAGTGTTGCAGAATATTTTACAACACTATTTGGGCTGCTTCTTTCTTAACAGTAATGGTTTTACAACATGAATTGTTGCAAAACAGAATGAAGTGAAGGAAGACTTCAAAACACATTGTATTTTCCGACATGCACTATAGATTGTGCACACCTAGATATACTGGTCTAAAAACCAGAAAGGGATAGGGTATATTGTGATGTCGAGGTTGAAAAATGCAATGTGTTATGAAACATGCAATTTGTTACATACTTCAAACTTAAACAGAACAATGGAAGGTGTGATCTGGAAGACTTTCATACTGTTTTGTAACATTCCATCTTACACAACCATGGGTGTTAAGAACCAAACAACCTAGCATGAGATGAACCTTTACATCTCAAGTGGATGATTAAAATAACTAAAACCAAATAGTATGTTTCCTGTTCAGAATTATTTTCTGCATTTCTTTTTTAATGGTGCAAAATTGAAATACAACAATGGAATGTGTGATTTTGAAGACATTCGAGCAACTGAAATACTCTACATTCTCTTTCTCATATTTCAAACACAAAGAACCTGTAAAACCCTCTACATTAAAACAAGGAGATTCAAATAATTGAAACCCAACACTGTCTTTCCCTTTTAGAGTTATTTTGTGCAATCTTATTATTAATTGATTCAATTTTAAACACAACAATAAAATGTGTCATTTGGAAGACATTCAAGAAACTAAAATACTCCACATTGTGTTTCCCAAATTTCAAATTACCCCTCACTTCCATTTCATCAGTATTCTACTCCAACTCCTCCACATGCATTCAGACCTTAAGCTTTCCATTTACATTTAAACAAGGAGATTGAAAAAAATAAGAAGTGAGCCACAACTCATTGTTTTTTCCATGATGCTATGTTATGTGAATAATGTGTTGGGCAAAGATTGAACAAGATTTTTTTGTTGAAAGTAAGCATTGTTAAAAATTATGAAGCTTAGATTCAATACATTGTCCTCTTACTGTGTGCATAACACAATTTGTTGTCTTCTTACTGTTTTTGCGAAGTCAGGGACAACCCATTTTGTTTTCCATACTACAATAGTTAAGTAATTTTTTGTTGGAAACATATGAACAAGTAGTGAGCAAGATTGTTTTTCTTAAAGAAAGGGGTCTCATAAGACAAGAAAGGGAAGTTGAAAACATTATTTTGTTACATTCCGGAAAAAAGAAGAAGTGAGCCACAACCCACTGTGTTTTCCATGATGCTACTGTTATGTGAATTTTGTGTTGGAAACATATGAGCAGATATTGAAAAAGAGTTTTTGCTCAAAGTAGGTATCCATGTATGTTCATGTGTATGTTTTTCATGCGTTCTTCGATGTACATAGGTGACTTTTGACTAGTAGTTAGTCGACTCCCATAAGACAAGAAAGGGAAGTTGAAAACATTATTTTGTTACATTCCAGAAAAAATAATAAGTGAGCCACAACCCACTATGCTTTCCATGATGCTACTATTATGTAAATTTTGTGTTGGAAACATATGGGCAGATATTGAAATAGACTGTTTTGCTCGAAGTAGGTGTTATTAAAAGAGTACAACAGGAACTTCAAACCATTCATTTCTCACAGACTGTATAAAATAATAAGTGAGCCACAGCCCACTGTGTTTTCCATGATGCAACTGTTATGTGAATAATATGTTGGGCAGATATCGAAGAAGAGTGTTTTTCTGAAAGTAAGGGTTGTTAAAGATTATGAAGCTCAAGTTCAATATATTGTCTTCTTACTGTGTGCATAACACTAACTATTGTCATTGAATAAGATATTTGCTAATAATGGTTTCGAATGCCACGTTTTTGGCTTTTTGTCCATCCACGCCGAACAATTAATTTGAAAACCTGTCGGCGCTGACACGATTTCTCAGTGACGTGACAGCAAATGGTACACAGGATGAGACTTCCCACCCTCAAGTCTTTCCTTCCCATCTGACAACCTTTTCCCTGGCCAGTCCCACCTCTTCCGTCGTGACTCTTTTCCCCATGCGTTATGGGAGCCATATCTTATGTTATATACATAATTGAATTTTCTCCAGGAGTTAAGGAGGGAGCAAGCTAACTCCTGCACAAAATTCACATACGTATATAACATACGATATGCCAGTTTCAGGCATAAATTAAAATATGTATATAACATAGGATATGCCGATTTCAAAATCCTAGATAAAATTCACCTATGCACATTGAAAAAAAGGATGAAAAACATACACATGAACATACATGGATACATACATAACATGAGGATACGTCGTAGTGAAACAATGGGTTTTACAACAATCCGAGTTTTAGGAGACAGTGTGTTTTCCAAAACAACGGTGTATTAAATGGCGGAAAAAATGGGATTGGATGTGGGCTTTTTTCCAGTTACCAATTATGAGTTTTAGGAGACAATCTGTTTTTCAAAACCCTCGACAGAAAAAACATTATCAGACCTGCATTTCAACTAAATCCTAGACAAAATTCACCTCTGTACATTGAAAAACACATGAAAAAAATACATAAGAACATACATGGATACATACATAACATGAGGAGACGTCGTAGTGAATCAGTGGGTTTTACAATAGTCCGAATTTGAGGAGACATTGTGTTTTCCAAAACAACAGTGTATAAAATGGCAGAAAAAATGGGATTGGATGTGGGTTTTTTTCTATTTCCCAATTAGCTTTTGCCAAATGGCCAGGAGCCAGCTAGCTACTAGACAAAATTCACCTATGCACATTGAAAAAATGCATGAAAAACATACACATGAACATACATGGATACATACATAACATGAGGAGACATCGTAGTGAAACAGAGGGTTTTACAATAATCTAAGTTTTAGGAGACAGTGTGTTTTCCAAAATAACAGTGTATAAAATGGCAGCAAAAATGGGATTGGATGTGGGATTTTTCCTATTTCTTTTGTGTGGCGCAAGAAAAGTGGAAGGGAATGACGTGCGCCTTTTCTATTTGGAGAAAGCAAGGTGAAAATACTATTTGTTTTGTTTCATGTGTGCACATTGAAAGGGAAAGGTGAAGGCCTTAGAGCATGTGGACAACTTTGAGGAGAATACTGACCAAATAAGTTGAAGCGTGGAGTGCACATGCAGGATTTGGAGTAGAATACAGACGGCATCGAGGTGAGGGGTAATTTTGTTGCAAGCAGAGGGTTTTGCAAGATGTTTTAATTTGAAATTTGGGAAACACATTATGGAGTATTTCAATGGGCTTTTTTACTATTTCCCAATTAGCTTTCACCAAATGGGCGGGAGCCGGCAAAATGCTAGACAAAATTCACCTATGCACATTGAAAAAATGCATGAAAAACATACACATGAAGTTACATGGATACATACATAACATGAAGAGACGTCGTAGTGAAACAGTGGGTTTTACAATAGTCTGAGTTTTAGGAGACAGTGTGTTTCCCAAAACAACAGTGTATAAAATGGAGGAAAAAATGGGATTGGATGTGGGTTTTTTGCTATTTTTCCCAAATATGATTTTTAATGCCACGTTATGCCATTTTCTATCCATTCTAAAAAACTATGCGAACAATGGCGACATTGCAGGTTTTACATAATTTTTGAAATATAGCATTTGATTATTAGAGGTGATTCTACTATCTACAAACATTATTCAGTAATTTCACTCATATTTGTACAATGGGTTGTTGCTTTTTTCATTCGAAAAGGGAAAAATTCGATAACCAACAAACAGGGAGGAAACGAACAAAAAATTTCAAAACCCTCGACAAAAAAAAATGGTTTCAACTAAATAGATTATTTGGCAACCCCATAATTTTAAAAACACAGACGGGAGGAGATGCAAAAGTAAAACCCTCAACTGAAAATAACAAACCCTTAATGGAGCAATGAATGCCCGTTCATTTCTTCACTGTTCATAGCATAATAGCAAGATGGCACATACATAGATTTGATATACATACCTGAAGGAGCTTTGCATGGCTGCTACTCTGATGCTACTCTAGCTGCTACTCTTGCCCTTGCTATCCACCAAAATTTTTTCGTCCAAAAATGGCGAAAATGGAACCTTGTTGGCCCTTTTTATTGTTTGCTAATAATGGTTTCATTTGGCCACATTTTAGGCTTTTTGTCCATCGACGCCAAACAATTATTTTGAAAAAACCATTGGCGCTGACACAATTTCCCGGCAACGGGACAACAAATGGCACGGGGGATGAGACGTTCGGCCGTCATGTCTTTCCTTCCGTCCGGCAACCTTTTCTGTCACCGTGGGTCCCACCTCTTCCGTCACGGCTCTTTTCTCCATGTGGTATGGCTGCATATGCTATGATATACACATAGGTGAATTTTGTCTAGCAGTTAGCTTTCGCCCTTTCACAAGGCAAGCAATCTGAAATAAATATATGAAAAGATGCGATTTAGAGTTAACAAACAATAAATAAACAATCAACCAAAAAACACTTGTTTATCAAGGGGACGTATCACTCCAGTTCATGCAATCAAGTACAAAGAGGAAATGAAACAAGAGCAGAAATCATGGAATCATATACAATAATAAATGTACACTCAAGGAAGCAGCAAAAATATGTTAAAGAGACACAAACAGATATAAGAATAGAAAATAAGAATATAAGAAAACATAGATATATACAACAATTGGATTTTAGGAAACTAGGAAGTAAGAGATCTCTTGGCAAAAAGGATTCGGTTTATATTGTAAGTTGAGATTGCGATAAAATAATTAAAGGATAGAATAAAGGATTAATAAGATCAAGGGGTTTATGCATATTATGGTTCATATTCTATGATAGCATAATCATAATTTATTATGTATTGTTGATATAATTATCTGCAAATTTGGATGTAATTAAATTACTATGTGCATATTGGCACCATGATGGAAGAAGGGGGATTTAGGGAGACATGAAATAAAATAAGGAATATGTGGAGAGTAGAAGGATAAGAATAAGTGTGTTGAATTAGAAGATTTCATTGTACATACACAATAGATCAAGAGATCTATAAGAGCAGATCATAGGAAGTATATTTACAAACTTCATGATGGAATATGAGAACAGAATAAAATAGAAAAATAGTGTAGCAGATTACTATTCAAAGAGGGGTATTATTGATTTCATTCTTGAGTAAAAGAAAAAAAATTCATAATTCTATAAGGGACATTACACATGATTACAATCGAAATGCATGAAACAAAGAGTACCCAACAATCCAACCTAAATAATGTCAAATTCAACTCTTCTCAATCATGCACCATTCACACCGGTATGAGATTGGGAGATAGACTTGGGAAGACCTCTCTTCCTCTTTTATAAAATAGTCCAATTCCTCATATCTGGAAGAAGCACGGGGGCCCATAGAGGGCCCATCCATAGGGCAATAGGAATAGAGGAATGTAGAGCAACTACCAAAAGGGTAGGCTAAAGGTGATCCAAAGCCAACATAATAGAAATCTAAGCAACTAGAGAAAAAGGTGGATGGGATTCACCAATAGGAGTTGAAGGCACAACAAGAGTGGGGCTCACTACAATCTCTTTAATCACACAAGAAATTAAGGTTGGAAAAGAAGATCCAACAACTTGAGAAGAATCATCAACTAGAGAGTTAGAAACATGAAGAGTCAAGTGGTCTTCACGAGCATTCCTCCACCATGTTTTCATGCCCTTGTATTAGGAGAGTAGACAATTAAAAGCTAGGTTGTTGATGGCAAAGCAACATCTACATCTAAAAGGGAGATCCTCATAGTTAAGCAATCCACCATCAAGACAATATCCTTATGAAGAGGCTTGGAGATATCAATACCCACCAAAACATGAGTAAACATAGAGTGACCCATGTAGGAAATAGTAGAGTCAACCTTCAAGAAATGACCAATAGCATCACCAATGGTCTCATATCAAGGATGTTCCTAGAATTGGAGATGAAGAGTTGGAAGTTGAATCTACATAGGTCTAACATTGAGAGGCTCAAAAGGGGGTTGAAAGAGATAGTCTAAGGCTTGACTAAAAGAAAGTGCTCTCCCTACATCCATAAGTTATCATCAAGGGTCAAATCAATGTCCTTTGTGTTGGTGTAAATAGATGTTTCACCTATCTAAGTCCTATTTACATATTAAGTCCAGTTAGATCTTAGGAGGGAATCTTTCTAGTTAGTGTTAATTGTCACTAGATCTTATCTTTTGGCATTTAATGTTTTTGTCCTAGGTCATTCAATATTTGTTGATATAGTTGTCTAATTGTACAGGATTAATACACATGTCATGATCTTGGCTAGCCTATCTCACAACTTGCCTTTATAAGCAAGCCATCATATGTACAATCATATTCAATCTGACAATCTTGCATCCATAATCATAGGATGATATTTCTATCATTTCTCTTGTGGAAACTATTGTTGTCTTGTAGGTGAGCCTAGAGTATAGAGTTCATCATAAACTCCTACATGGTATTAGAGCTTCAGTGTTGTAGACTTCCCAAATTTGAGGGACCAATCTTGGCATGAAAATTGTGTTGGATGTGAGTTGAGGTTTCAAAGACTTCACCATTAAATCTAAGGTGTTAGAGAAAGCCAAGTTTTTCTTTTGTTTCATCAATGTTCATCATGTTTTGATTGATCTACAAGGGTTTTAAGGAGGATTTTAGTTGCCAGAACTTAGAGGTAGCTGAATTTTCAAAGCACTTTGGGCAAAATCTAATCTTTCCATTGCGTCTTATGGGCTCGAGAACCCAAGTAATGATTTTTAATTCATCATTTGTTGATATTTTTGTCTAGGGGCATCAAGCAAAAATTTGAGCCCATCGCTAATTTCATACGTACAAATATGTACTTGGCCATACTATACAACGGTCATACCATGCAATCGCGGTCTGTAGATTCTATGGTACTGTTGGGTAAAGAATATTTATGTGATTATGGCATATTTTGCACTCTACAGATTTATTCATCACTAGTCACATCACTAGTATGTCATTGTATGGTAGGATTTCCTTTTATTCGCTAGGTTGTCAAATCAAGTCTTATTGGGTGGTACAAATTTATATTTATAATCGCAAGTTTAATAATATTTTTTTTTTCAATATTCATATCACTTATTGACAATTTTAAAGTTTTTGCCAATTGTTTGTCTTAGCACCTAGCCACAGGCTATTCTATCATGACCAACACTCAGCACAAGAGGCTATGCCTTGGGGTAGTGTAACCTATGGCCCATTTCCCTCTAGCAACACTACCCCAGTAGCATCATCGGACGTCTCTAAAAGGGTATTTTTTTAAACCAATTTTGCAACTAGTGGTCCTATGGAGGATCGAGTGTCGAATATTTTAAGCCTCGGGTGTTAAAATTATGAAAAGCACAAATCTGTAGGATCAAACAACGAACAAAGACACCTTCCATGTAAGAGAGTTGCAAATAATAATATGCAATATCCTCAACAAGCAAAAGCTACAAAATTCAAGAGTTCAGAGTGATAATACAATGAGGGTTGAGTTTTATATAGGAGCAGCCCTAAATGATAAAGGGATTAGATCATGACAAGTTTCAACATCTCATGCAATGAGAATAAATGATCTAATAATAGCTCACTTTTAGTTAACATAAAAAAACACTCGTAAGTTTAGCTTAAATGCATGAGAATAAATTAGACTAATAATCAATTAAAGATTAATTAATTATTAGCTAATGCATGATTACTCTAACAAAAAAAACACCTCCTTTAGGACCAAAGAGGGCTTGAAGGGGCCTCTGCCCTATGACCATACTATTGATCTCATGTTGACATTAGCATGACATCAACAAAATATTTTGGGGAATATTCCAAGTTTCTAGAAAAAAAATCAGCCCCTTGTAAGAAAACAAGGAACAAAATATATTGGAATCTGCCAGAATATTCTAAAAAAGTCGTCACCCAAAAAACACTAACGTCATTGCTAGAAAAAAAAGAAGTTGTTGGGAAAAAAATTGGTCGCCGTTGAATATCATCATCGGGATTTTTTTGAATGTCATCGGGTTGCAAAGGTCGTCAAGTGGACCTTATAAGACCATTTTCAATGGCTTTAAAGGTCATCGACTGACTTATAAGGTTGTTGGTGGCCCAAAGCCTAATGTTCACGATGGCATGGTGCCCACAGGGGCCTGCATGTGCAAGTACCCTATGGGTACCCAATTTATTTTGCCCAAAAAAATTTGAAACCTGCTTTTAAAAAAAAAAATTAAATCTTTCCACATTTAAAAAAAAAACAAGAGATAAAAAAGCCATGCACTTTTTAATTTTTTTTTTTAATTTTGTGCACAAGAGTCTGTACAGGGGTTGTACGAGCCACTATGCAAAAGAAATTGCCTCAGAAGCTCTCAATGTCGATTATAGGAAAATTTACAGTCAAAATTTGTCGAATCGGCCTCTTGAATCCAAAGGTAAGGTCTTTTTTGTGTCAAAATGCACCTAAAAATTGCCCACCTCCAAAAAAAGTAAAAAATCCTATGGAGAATCCAAATCTGAAGCCATGTAACTCTTGTTGAAGAAAAACTTAGAAATCAAGGAGTTTGCTAAATCCATGCTCTAATACCATGTTAGAATTGTGAAAAACATGAGCCACAAGATCAAACAATGAACAAAGATACCTTCCGTGCAAGAGAGATGCAAACAATAATATGTAATATCCTCAACAAGAAAAAGGCACAAAATTCAAGAGTTCAAAGTGACAATACAATGAGGGTTGAGTGTTATATAGGAGAGACTTTAAATGATAAAGGGATTAGATCATGACAAGTTTCAACATCTCAAGCAATGAGACATAATGATCTAATAATAGCTCACCTCAGTTCACATAAAAAAGCACTCTTAAGTTTAGCTTAAGTGCATGAGAATGAATTAGGCTAATAATCAATTAAAGATTAATTAATTATTAGTTAATGCATGGTTACTCTAACACTAGGCATGTAAATTTTTGTCTCTAGAGGTTTTAATAGGGCATTTTCTTTCAAAATTTTGTTGTTTGATAACATTTATTGTCATTTGAAATCATATCTCCATTTTTGGCTCTCAAGCTCATAAATTTTTGCCACGATCTCCAATTTTCATGATTCTTGCAACATTAGAAAGGTATTGAGGAGCTCTATCATGCTATCCATGCACTTTTTCATGTTTTTGTCCCAGATATATTATGATTTTAGTTTTTATCTGATGGGTTTCCTAGAGATTACTTGGATATTTTAACAATTGGGAACGTGCAATTTTGATCTTTTCACTTCATTTTAGTTATAGAATAATGTTATATCTCATGTTGCTTCATTTAGATTCCATGGTTGCTCCATATTGAGAGTTATTTAGTGTTCCTTGGCATCGGGTATGATGTTGCTTTATCATGATTCCAAGCTTGAGTCCTTGAGTGACTCTAATATGGTTTCTATCATCAGAATTATCTTTCCTTTGCTTGCCTTGATTAAGGTTTTAGTGTTACTCCACCAATGTGCTTCTAATGTTTCTTTGCAGCAAGTTATCTCATTGAGGGGGGGTTGAATGGTCTCTCCTCATCTCGCTTATGGGGGGATC